>JAKCPI010008433.1:0-58433 GCA_023213315.1 Euborellia annulipes | reverse complement strand
CCAAGGCGAATCAAGTTTTTCCTTAATTTTATATCACAAAACCGGAGAAAAATTACAAAAAAGCTCGAAAGAGATTCCGAATACTAAAAAAAAAACGTCGAACGAAAAACGGCACCCCAGTTGAGCCACCCCCTCTCCGCCCTCAAAGGCTAGCTACGCCGCTGTCTAAACAATAGTTGATTTATGAATTTAAATCAAAATTTTTCCAGTGAATTTTGAAAAATTCGAAAAAAACTGAAAAAGTACTTCAGGCAAAGTACTAGTGCTTTTGGCCGATTTGTCTACAAACTTAAGGTAAGTTTTCCTAGACGCGTTTTATGAACCGTGCGGGCGACGGAATAAGCCAGGTGGAACACGTCGCCCACTCATCATATAGAAATTAATGGAGGTGTTTTCCTAGAGTGCGGGAATGCGTTTTTTTCGCCTGCGATTTCCCGCAGTGCGGAATAGACAGACTTCTTTTTGAGAAGTCAATTTTTAATTCCGCTGCGTGTTTTTAACCTAAAAACATTACATTTTTTTTGACAGTTCATTTTTCCATATAGGTCTGATATTTAGGTTAGACATTGGTTGCAGATTACTTATTTTAAACTAACTCAGAGAGATTTTTCCAAATAAAAACCATAAAAACTAAAAAAAAAAATTTATTTTTGGTAATAATTTTACATTTCTATTTAAAAAAGATTATATGAGAGTATATATATATATATATATATTATTTATTTATTTAATAAAAATTATCCAAGAAAGAAAACCCTAGTTTCTTTATTATATAGGCTTATATACTCATATTTTTAAAGATTCCACCCTTCATCCATTTATTTAATTTTTTATAAAAAATTTTAAGAATACAATTTTATTTCCAAAATAAAATATTTTTCTCAAATCTCTTGAGTTATATTAATTAATAGGTTATTATATTATAATATTTATAGTTGTACTTTATTGAAAGAATGCCTACTTTTTTGAAAAAGCAGCGGGAGAACCCATAGTTATTCCGTGGCTAGGAAAACACAAAAACGCTCCGTTTTAAGCTTTGCTATTCCCCAGACGCGGAATTAGATTCTAAATCGTCGTCCGCAAAGGCCTGTAAAACGCGGCTAGGAAAACTTACCTTTATTTAAAGTGCCTACACTGTAAAAAAAAATCTTAATTTTAGTGTGTCTTTGAATACTAAATTTATAAATTTCCCTTGTAAATGAAATCTACTATGCATTTATCTACTAAATTTACAAATGTATGCGTTTACAAATGTATGCGTTCAAATATTTACAACAAACATTTTAAAATTACAATTTTCTTCGAAAAATAGAGTATGTATTGTAATTTTACAAACATTGTATAGTATTTTTCGTTAAAAATTGTATTTTTTTCGAAAGCAGTTTAGGAATTCTAAAATTACCACACATTTATTTACACTCTAATTTTCAAATGTCATTCTAAAATTACAATACATTTTTATTCTAATTTTCAAACGACTTTCGAAAATTACAATACATTTGTAAATGGTTTCTGCAAAGATTTACTAAATTTAGTATGTTTTTGTGTAGGAATATGCTTCTTAAACAATTGTAAAATTACAAAATTTTTTTTACAGTGTAGGAGAGTGCCTAATTTGAATATAAAATTTCATCTCCTAACTCATTTCCCTTATGCCTTAAATCACACACAGACAGAAAACCGACATGTATGTATTTCCATTAAAATCTCGACTTAAAATTTTTGACATGATCGCAAAATTCTCTTACTATTTATTACACATACAGTATAGATAAGAGGAAGCAAAAAATAATAAGAATTAGAAAAATATGAGTCTATTATTATTATTATTGTGATATTTAATATTCCTGATTTATTGATGTAGAGATAGACAAATTTGATTTCTCATTCTACATGCATTCTTATTATCCAGTTATCTAGAGCCTAATGACTTCCAAAAAGTGAGTTGTCTATTTTTGCATAATTACGAAGATATTAAGTCAATGGCTTTTTATGCCTTTTGTTAATATAAATAATGACAAAGTCATTAATCAGAAGAAAAAAAAGTTAATCTACTTTTTATTTATTTATTTAATTAAATTGTTCTACAAAGGCTATTCGATTTTATACATTAGAAGGCGCTAACTCCTAAACATCACTTATGCACTTCAAAGCAGCAAAAAAAAAAAAAAAAAAAAAAATTCTATTGCTTATATAAGAAAATAGACTTAATAATCTAATTTAATAAAAAAAAATTAAATAATTATAATGAACTGTCCTAACCAGCCGGGAGAGAAAATATAAATAAAATATAGCCTAAATATTTTTTTTTGTCTTTTCGGAATCCTAGGCCATATAGAATTTAGACAATACATATTATAATGATTGATATATATTGGGGTCCAGGCACACTTATTTGTACCATTTGGTATTCAAATAATTTAAATAAATATTTATCGGATTACTTGGGATCCGAACTCACACCCTTTGACTTCTCGAGATTATCAATATTGACATTTGTCCCTCTCGGGGTAATAGCTAGCAGAATTAAAATTATTATCCCAAAATTTTGGTAGCTTACTAATTTATATAAGCTGGAAAAAAAGTTGGTTGATTAGCTGTTATCGTTTTTTTTTTTTTTTTATATATATATATTGTATAAAGTCGAATAGCTCCTCCCCCTGCTTGTCAATTGGTAATAAATTGAATAAATAGTAATAAAAAAATAATTGATGTCTTCTTCTTGTGGTTAATGTTCTCATCATTATTTATATTAACAAAAGATATCAAAAGCTTTGAGTTAAAATTTGGGTAATTATGCAAAAATGACAACTCACTGACTTTGTCAAAGTCATTGAAATTCTTAGCGCTAATCTAAAGAGGACATTTTTTAGGCTTTTCATAAAAAATACAAGTCACTTTTGAATAATTATTAAACCTCTGTCTCTAAGAATAGAGATAAAGGTTTTGCCTCATGATCTAAGGGTTAGTGACCCTAAGTGATAAATTATAATACCTACCAATATCTCTCTCTATCTATATATATATAAAAAAGAAATGGAAAAATGTATGTATGAATAGTATATTAACTAAAGGAATCCACAATTTTCAATGAATCTTTTTCAAATTAATTACACATAAAGTAGGCTGTTTGAAACGGCGAGTAATACTTTGAATCTTTTAAAGGTTTTTGAAAAATTAATTATTGACTAATCATTAATAATTTCTTCAAAATTTGAACACAAATATATTCATTTGCTTTTGGATGGCAACAAGACATATTTATAAATCGGAAACAAACTTGGGGACCGCAGCTTTCTGTCTAGCCGCAAAGCCCGCCTTTGGCGGATCTAAATGGCATAACGATTAGCTATAAAAATACGTTAAAAGGCAAAGAACTATTTTAAAAAAATATTGAATCTTTAATAATTATTAAAGGCCATTTCAGCCCCCATTTAGAGGGTGGGGGAGGGCTGAATGGAAAAATTTCATTTTCCAATAATTTCTTGACTGTAACTATCTTTGTAGGTTTTGAGCTGATTGGGGGGCGGGTTGTGAATATCATTGTCGAGAGTTCACCTCTCCCCTCCCCTCCCCTCCCACATAACGCATTCACTGGTATTACGTATCTTTCACTGGCTCAAAGCCTTAATTAAAATTAATCTCACTAAACTTACGTCCACAAACGATATAATTATTTCTATTGGTAATTTCCTAAGATAATCTTCTCAATCAGCATCTGAATACACCGCAATCAAAATTCAAATTCATTTAAATTATATAATTTAAATAAATTTATTTCCCAGAAAACTAGTGTCTTTTCGATCCTTTATCTCTGCTCTATGGGATATAAAGTTGTTAAAGATCATAGGCCTACTGTACGTTGAAAATGAAAAATTTATTTATTATTATTTTTTTATTTTTTTTATTAAGGTCTTTCTCGGCATCTAAGGCCATTTAGACCCCATCTCTATTTATTTCAAATGATTTGTAGTCAAATCAAATGAAATAAATTTTTCTCGCTTGGGACGGGAAGCGAACCCGGGATCCAGGCACGAGAAGGTAATGTCTTCTCTCTGAGCCACGGGTCACGGGCATTATTTATTTTATTATAAAATAAATTTATACTTTTTTAAGATATCATGTTCTTTTCAAAGCAAACAATTTTAATTAATTTATTAAGGGTGGGCTGCGCCCTTGAGAGTCAATTCTAGTTTGGAAGGAAGTAATTTTGGCAGAGTATCTGACATTCTACAGACTAGCCTCAGGGTATATTTAAATTTATAATTTGACAATGATTTATTGGCTCCTTCTCTCTCTCTCTCTCCTTCTTGATTTAAATTAACTATAATTACCTTTTTAATGCATCACAAATCATTTCTTTAATTAATCGGGGGATATTTACTTAACTCTTTTTCTCTTTTGCCGACAGGAAATAGCGCTTTTAAGAAAATTTCCATTTTCTCCTTTGTTTATTTGTGTTTTAGAAGAGGATGAGAAAAAGGAAAATAATATAAAGTGATATATATATATATACCTAGAATAGTAAAGAAGCAAATATAGATAGAGTTAAATTATACTAAAATGGCAGCCGGACGTGTCTTTGCCGGTTCTTGACTGTGTGGTGTGAATGGGTAGCAGATTTCATGTAACGTTGCCGTTCCGTTCCGTGACGTTGATGTTACGTATAATGTGAATCGACCTTAAAACTATTGACTAAAAATAAGGTGATCTGGGTTCGGATCCCCGGCAATAGACAATTAAATCTCTTTTCTGGCTACAAATTCGTTTGTTAATTCTTTTCAATATTTTATATAGCCTTTTTAATAGATACCGCTTTATTATTTTTAGTATATTAAACAGACACTCGTATATAGCGTGCCTACCTCCTATACCAAACGTCGCGGGTTCGGACCCAGGCAGTCCGATGATTTTATTTAAGCCATTTGGATACCAGATGGCTTAAATAGAAATGCCTGACCCCACAATAGATATATTCATTATAACGGTTATCGTCAAAGTCTTATATGGCCTAAGTTGCCGAAAAGACTGTATGAATGTGTGTGTGAATGTGAGTGTGAATGAGAAAAAAGTGTGAATGTTTTTTTAAAAAAAAAAAAAAAAAAAAAAAAAAGACACTCGTATAGGCTTAATTTTTTTAATTCTTTATTTATATTCTCTAATTAATTGTGTTTAAGAACTTGAAAATACAATCTCTGCTATTAGTGTATAGAATAGCCTCCGGATACAATCTTACCAGCACAACCCCATAATGCAATGGAGTGATTAGGCCTAGAGGCTAACAAATCCAGGCTTTTTTTGGAACAAGAGGGGATCCCCTAAGTACTTATTTTTTCCTCGCTCGAAGGGGAACCAATTTCACAAGGGAGGATTAATTTTCTCTATTCTCTAAAATAAAAGTAAAAAACAAGATAGTAGACAGTTTTTTTTTTTTTTTTGGGGGGGGGATATGTAATATAGTGCTTCTGAATCATCTTTTGGTTTTATGATTTTGTTTAATCAATAATTGCAAAATTAAAATTAAATTTTTTTTTAATGAATAAATTTTTTGTGTTGACATGTTTGGCACAACAAGCAATAAATCTGATTCCAAAGGCCAAGGGTTCGCATCCCATTTCAGGCGACAAAATCTATTTCAATTGAATTTGATACCAATCAATTGAAATAAAAAGGGTCTTTATGGCCTCCGATGCCGAAAATAGAATCTTACAAGATGTATAACCACATAATTATAAGGAAGAGTTAAAGATTTAAAATTTTTTAAATTTTTATCTTAATTAACTTATTATTGATTTTCTGAGATTATTCAATCAACTCCTGATCCTCATTAGCCTAATTTTACTGTCTCTACTCTAATCCATATTTATCAATCACCCTGGAACTATGGCTTACTTGTTAGAGGTAGAGCATTGGCTTCTGATACCAAAGTTCAAGCGTTCGAATCCCGTCCCAGGCGTTAAAATTTATTTTCAATTAGATACCAATCAATTGAAATTAATATAGACGAGGTCTAACTGGCCTCCGATGCCGAAAAAAACCTTAAAACTAATTTAAAAAAATATATTAAGAATAACTCTAACTAGTAGTTTATTTCTTGAACAGGTTTAACGGATGGTATGTATATATAATCAAAAAACTATTAAAATTTTAATAATTTATTAGTTCTTGACAGATGCATTACTGTTTCGGCCCAACTCAACAGCCATCTTCAGAACTGGAAAAATAGTACATAATATTAAACACTTATCAAAATATGATCATACAAACATGTATTATAATTAAGTTAAATAAATAAATTAAATAAAAAGTGTGAAAAGTCCCCAAATCATATATGACTTTTCACACTTTTTATTTAATTTATTTATTTAACTTAATTATAATACATGTTTGTATGATCATATTTTGATAAGTGTTTAATATTATGTACTTTTTTTCAGTATCTGAAATGGCGTGAGTTGGGCCTAAATAATAATGCATTTTGCAAGAACTAATAAATTTCTAAAATTTTTAATTTTTGATTATATATACGTACATACCATCCGTTAAACCTGTCAAGAAATAAACTACTAGTTAGAGTTATTCTTAATATAATTATTGGACTGCATCATCCACACTCTTTCATTTAAAAAAAAAAATATATTTATCATTCAATTTCAATTAATAATCTTAAGTGGACAATTCCACAAGCTCAAATGCAATGCCTTTGCAAGCACTTTACTTTTTTTATTTATATCGTTTACCTTTAAATAGTATTTGTCCAAAGCTTAATGATATTAAAAGTAAATCAATGAATTAACAAAAATTTCGGAACCATGACATGTTGACTCTTTTTTTTAAAGCAACTTATCAAGCTCACTCGCTCTTTTCTCTTAACAAAATAAATACTGAATTCAGAAAAGGTGTCAATTTTATGTTTACTTTTCTATCTAATTTTTTTAATCGAGGTCTCTAAGGGTGTTTTGGAGTGCGGGGGTGGTAATTAATTGATCGGCGCATCGGGGGTGGTTGGCATGAACCATTACTCACGCCCTGACACAACCAACCCCGGGCCTAAGCGTAGTTGCCAAGTGTATTGTAGTGAAAAAAAGAGGGGCAAATTGTCGCCATCGATATCTACAATTGCGAGTTGAAGGTTCCATTTATTTAAGTGGCTTTTGAAGAGTTAAAAAGGTAATTCAGAGAGGTCAATGGAAAATTTAACAAAATTTCAATAAACCATTCAATTGTAATTAAATTGCTTCACTGGAAGTTTTTTTTTTTTATGTGAGAGAAAAAAGTTTTTAATTTTACATTCATTAAATTTATATTCTCTCTACTGTTTCAATTTATTGATAAACATTTCCCATGGGTCGTGAAATTAGACTATGTGATTGTTAAACAAGGAGTGAATACTCATATTTAATAAGATAATGGACCAAAGTTTGAGAAGTGGAATTTTGTAAATCTTGAACAACCAACATACATTTCCAGCTTTTCTATTTTCATTTCTCTTACCTAAATATGTTTATAGGCTATAGAGAGAGAAAGTAGGTATCGATTTCATGTCGAAAATTCGATGTTGAGATTTTGATGGAAATACACGTTCTAAGGTTTTGAAGGGGGGTAATCTGGTGTGACTGGAGGCACAGGACACAATTTTTTCTTACTTTCGGAAATTTAAAGGTGCATTCTGTACTTGTTTACCAAAATATAAATACAAATCAAATTTTTAAGTTCCCAAAAAATATTTTTCTCAAATCTCCGGGGGAAGGGGTAATTACCTCCTTTACCCCCGCCCCCTTTATTATGCTATGTGGTCACTCAACCAAAAAGCAAATTTATTCATTAGGAAATTTTTCACTGAGGAGCTCACTTCTAGTGAGTACGTGGATGGCAACCACGAGTTACCCGAGCTAAGGCTGACATTTCTTCCTTTCCTTTATGTCTGCCTTTTCCCCTTTTTTTTCATATTAAGCGTCAGGCGGTAAGACGGCCCGAATAAAAATGATTGAGGGATACACACGCACGCAGCAGGTCCGCATAGTGAACCTTGAGGGTCCCACAGGGATATACACCTCCACACCAGTGACACAGAGGGATACACACGCCCGCACTAGGGACACACACAGTAGATCGAAAGTGACTAGAAGAAAAATGTGTGTCCCTGGTGTGGACGTGTATATATCCCTTAAGATTCACTATGCAGACCTGCTGCGGGCGTGTGTATCCCTCGATCATTTTTACTCGGGAGGTCGGCTTTCTTTTCTCTTGGTCTCATTTCTTTATAAATTAATATTGCCGACCCCACAAAGGAATAAGGCCAAGATAGAAGAATATTGATTAGGAAATTTTACTTATCAAAAGCCAAGCTAGGCAAGATATGACTTGTCCTTTTAGAGCATTCTATATATACTCTCTTGTCTTTCTATTTTACGTATATTGAAATAGAGTGTAATAATCGGGTTTATGAAAGTTAATGAAGGAGTCTGCTATGCTTTATTTACATCCATGCTCCAGAGCTAATAAATAGAAACGTTAGACGGATGTTAAGGGATGGAGTAAGGCCAAGTTCTATATCTCTCTCTCTTTCTCCCTTTGAATCCCGGAAGGAATTAATCGCACCAAAATTTGCAACGATGTAAATCCTACAGACAGAGAGAAACCCTTTGGGGTTTTCTGAGCCCCACGATGATTAATGAACGATTAATAATGTACATTTTAGGGACGCAGGGTCTCCTGTTCAACTTATTCATGCATGCGTTCGTTGAGTAGCTATGAGATATATAGGGCGCCTGCTGTATATTTAACACCGTTAATTTAAGTATCTTCACATATTTCGAATGAAAGAGGAGAAGATGAGGTGAAGAGTGGGTAATTTATTATTTATTTTTTTAAATTAAAAGAGAAAAGAAAAAATAACAATGATAAATGATTTCAAACAGGTTTGTTGAATATTTTAAATTTGATTAAAAAAATAAATAAATAAATTTTAATGAAAAATAGTAGTAGGCCTATTCGGAAATTTTATTTATTTTAGACTGGTGTAAAATAAAATATTGCAATATTTCACATCTTTATTTGTTTTGACGTTTTAGGTATTTTGTTTGGTTTGTCATAAAATTTTTTTTGACCAGTTAGTATTATGACTGGTTATATGCCCTATCGTGTCACCTCTGAAAATAATTTAAATCAAAAAGAAAAAATACGGTTATATTCTTTGGCATTTGAAAGAAATGAGACTAAAAAGGTGGATTCAAACGGAGTGTTTTTGCATAAATGCATAGTTGCTTGCGAATCGTTGCGAGTTTCTAGGCGGGGCCCGCAGTGTGATGCCGTTACACGAGGCATGCAGCCAGTGAAGATTTTACATTACATATTGCTTCTTATTTTCTCCGCACTGGAGCGCTGGTGGTCGCTTTATATTTTAATTTTTCAAAAATATAAATGTAATAAATAAGTACAGATTGATTAAAATAAATCCAATTATATTAAGAATATTTTTTACTAGTTTTAAATAAAAAATATTTCTTAATAGATCTTTTTAAAAGTGACAGCATTAAAAATATTTATAAAAATATATTTGCGATCCAGAGAGAGCCATTTAATAATAATTATCTTCATACCCCCAAGATATTTACATCTTCAAAGTTAAAATTGCGGTTATTATTATTTTCATAGCATGATTTGACAAAGCAACGTTAGACTTTGGTATTGCTCTTGTGTGAGATACTGTAGATGGCTGTTTAAATATTGGCTGATCTTGGTAGGCTTAACACAAATCACAATCGTTGCATAACCCTTTATATACAATTATTATTATTACTAAATATAAAGCGCTAGTCACTGATTTCCTGCCCCTGTGAATATGTGCCTGTTCTCTCGCTGATTGGCCAGATTTACAGGAAGTTGAGTCGGAGGGAAATTTAAAATTTCCAAAAAGTAAGCAAGAATAAATTTGATGCATTTGCTCGCCGAAGGCGGGGAGGGGGCCCCCAGATTTTTTTTTTAATTTACGCCCCGTAGCCCCCTGGCAAGTGGTGCTTGTATTATTTACTGCACAACATCAAAGTCTTATTATTATATACTGAAGTTAAAATTTTTTTAAAAGATATAATAATTCTGTAACTCACACTGCTGATCAGTTTTTAATGCCCTCTACGAGACATTAGCTGAATAATTCCACCTCCACTAACGCAAGCTAAATTTATCCATTAAAGACAGGACTAGATTTGAAATTCTAAGATGGAATCCGGATGAATGCCAAGAGAAGAAAAGGGCATCAAAGGAAAGATGCTGCCTCGTCCTGAGCTAATTACTCCCACCCGTTTGCTAATAAGCTCAAAGTAATACAATACTAGATATTTAAATAATAAAAAAATAAATAATAATTCCTAATTCTTCTCGCCAAATAAAAAGTCTAAGATGACGAACAGACTTAAAAAAAAAATTGTAATTATTAAAAACTTGCAATTTCTATTTAAGCCATCTGGTATTAAAAACTTCTTAACTCATAACCAGAGAGCGGATTTACATGTTACAGTATTGCATTTTTTTTTTTTCTAATAGGAATGTGAAATTTAGTTTCTATACACCTATACTACAGTTTTTTATTGTGGGCAAAGATATTTCATCAGATCCCACTAGTTATAAAATGAAATAGTGTCAACTATTATCAAAATAAAATTTTTCATTATTTTTTAATTGAAACCTAGTTTGGTATTTTTTCTATTTTTAAACTTATTTCTTAATTAAATTTTTTTTTTCTCCTAGACATTGTAGAATATTTTCTCGGTTTATATCAGCTTAGTGAAGAAGTTGGAGAGGAGAGGGTGGTGGGGGAGAGAGAGGATGGCGTTTTCGAGAGATAAGAAAAGCTTTATTTATTCTGTAGAGAGAGAGAGAGTGGGAGAGAGGCTCTCCCTCTCTCTGTTGCTGCTCATGACATTCCCAGAGATAAAGTCTATTTTTTTTTATCAGACCTTCCACAAATTACCCTCTCTCTTTCTCTGCATGTAGAGAGAGCCTATCTTTTGTAGATGTTTCGGTTATTATTTAATACTTAAGGACATATAGGAGGAGAGCTTCTGCTCTTGGCTTAAAAAATGTTGATAAAATATAACAAAAGAATACAGATATAAGAAAAAAAAAACATCTATGAGAATCATTCCTAAAAAAAAGCGAGTTTCAAAATATAAATTTTAAAAATTAGTTCACTTATTAAATTTATTAAATTTTTTTTTAATTAAAAAATTTAATTAAAACTCTGTAGACCTATTGTTTTATTTACGGAACTGAATATTCCAACTTAAAGAAAGGTTGGAATTTTGGATATGTTTTAGATATAGAGATCCTTATTAAAAGTCTTAAGTTTTCGCCCCTGACAGCAAAATTGAAAAAAAAAAAAAAAAAAAATAATAATTAAAATTTCTAAGTTTTTGCGTTTTTTACTTTCTCTTATCCTATATATGGAATATACGTATATGGACCGTTTATTTTGAAAGTGGTGTAAGTCCATTTTCTATTGTTTCGAGAAAATGAAAGGTTAAGATATCTGTTTATTAAGAAATCTATTTACCGACCAGTTTTCAATTGTAAAAACATGGGAATTTTTTAAGAAATTAACCACTAGCTAGTTATACATAGAAAATTTACATTAATTTAAGCATAAATTATATGATATCTCATTTTTAAAAAAATGGACTTACACCATTTTCAAAATAAACGGTCCATATATAGAGAGAAAGTATTGCGATCATGTAAAAAATTTGATGTCGAGATTTTTTTTTTGTAATACCTCCTTAACCATTAGGTTTATCATATTTTTACCAAAATTAAAAAAAAAAAAACACTCGGTTATAAGTTTCAAAGATTTATTAATTTATTATATCTATTAATTTATTTATTTCAATTATATATACTGTATATATAATTAAAATTTTTTAATAAATCTTGGAAACTTATAACCGAGTGTTTTTTTTTTTTTTTAATTTTTTCAATAAGTTAATTAGAATTTTTTTTTAAACACTCACACTTTTTTCCCATTCACACTCACATACACACAGTCTTTTTCGGCAACTTAGGCCATATAAGACTTTAAACGATACTAGTATTTATAATATATATTTATTTGGGGTCCAGACTTTTCTATTTAAATATCTTTCTATATTCAAGATATTTAAATGAAAAATTGTACAATCCCACATTTATTTCTATTTAAGCCATTTGGTATCCAGATGGAAATTTGGTAATTAGAATTTAAAATAAAGCTGTTAATTTATTTTTTTTTTTATTAATTTTATTTATTATTTAAATATATAGTATTATCTTGAGATTATTAGGAAAGAGGTGGCAATAATTAGCTCGGGAGGAAGTAGCATCTTTCCTTTGATGCCCTTTTCTTCTCTTGGCATTCATCCGGTTGCAAATTTCCCTTTCCATCTTAGAATTTCAAATCTAGTCCCGTCATTAATGGATAAATTCAGCTTACATTAGTGGATGTGCAATTATTCAGCTAATGTCTCGTAGACACGACAGCAAACTCGGCAGCTGCACAGGCAGAGGACGTGACCGTTGCAATTATTAGATTAAACCTTATTATTATTATTAATCACCACTTGGCCAGATTGGAGATAAAAATTAATGGATTCTACCCTGTCCGATGTTTCTTCTTCTTTTTCTTAAAGAACAAAAAAGTTTTTAAATATTTTAGTATGCTCTGTTCTTGTAAAGTTAAATTTTAATTTTCCTTTGACTGTCAAAATTTCTAATAATTTTCTTAATAGAATGTCCAATAATTATTTTCTGAAAATTTCTTCATACTCATATGAAGATAAAGAAAATAATATAATAAATAAAAATTAATGATTAAAAAGATTAATGTTAAGGTAATTGAGAAAATAAACTCAAGCTCAATAGACTTTACCAAATCTCAACAATTATTTTCTACAAATCGTCTGGCTTGAGTGTATTGATATTTTACGATCTTTCCAATAATGATCACAATCGTTAATTTAGACAAGTAAAATTAATTAAATTAAAATATAAAACTTTTTTTCGACCTACCATTCTAAAGATCTATTTTTTTTTTTTTATAAATTTGTCTTTTTCGGCGTCTAAGGTCATTTAGACCCCGTCCCTATTTATTTCAAATAATTTGTAGTCAATACAAATGAAAAGAAATTTTCTCGCTTGGGAAGGGAAGCGAACCCGGGACTCCGCCATGAGAAGTAATGTCTTCTTTCTGAGCCACAGGTCACGGACAATTATAAAACTTATTTTACTAGCAAATAAAAATAGGTGTAAAACTTTCCCATCTCACTACATAATAAATTATTCTAATTCAATTTCTATTTTCTTTGTTTATAAGTGTTTTAAAGTAAATTTAAGAATGAACAACACTTTAAAATTTTCTTTTTCAAAACAGATTGTGAAATAAAAAAAAATATAGGTCTATATTTAATATAATATATTAATAATAAATAATTCTATTAGGGAAGCTGAAGAGAGAACAATGAGAGAATGCTTCTAATTGAATCAATGATATCAATAGGGGCTTTAATAAATAAGCACTGTACACGGAGGGCGCGGTTCGCCCTTTTCTTAGGGCTTTTTGTCAATAGGAAACAAAGTTTGATTTCCCTTCTGGGAAGAAACCTTTGGAATGTAAAAAGAAATAATATTTGAATAGGGAAATTGTTTGAGAGTAAGTTACCATGCTTAATATTTTATTGAAGGGCAAAGGGATGGGGGAAAGTGGGAGGGGGGAGGGGTCGTTATTATATTCGTTGTAAGGAAATGTCTGTTGATATTTTAACTTTACAACTGAAATATATGAGTAAAAAGAAAGAAAAGGTGGATGGATGGATTTTATCAATAGAAGAGTAAAAAAAAAGTCGACTATTTCTATAGAATAAAAGTAAATACGTGTGTTTGAAAAAAAAAAATTCAAATATTATTAGGCTAGCTACACATCTAGCCAGAGGGAGGGGAGAGGGGTAACCACTTTTTTATGAAAGATAATTTTATTGCCGCGAATAATCTGAGATCATCATACTATTATATAAAGCGCTAGCGACTGACTTCCTGTCCCTGTGTGTATGTGCCTGTTCTCTCGCTGATTTAAAACTTTAAAAATTCCAAGCAAGGATAAATATGATGCCGAACGCGAGAAAGGGAGTCCAAGAACCATAGCCCCCCTGCCAAGTTGGCGTCCAAAGGTGGGCTTTACCATTTGTATTTAAATATCTTACTTGTATGGGCATTAGGGTTATGACTAGGCCCATTTATCACAAAACCCTAATATCATATATATCATAAATATTAAAATATCACAAATATCAATATATTTATTCAAAATATTAAAATTCAAATTAAATAAATCATATTTCACTATTTCGAAATTTTTAATCACGAACCCCTTTTTATTTTTCTTTAATTAATTTGACGATATGAACACGACTAACGAATCCAGATTTTTTAATCTGTCTCTCCCACACTATTTTTTCTTTATTTCTAATTTAAAGCATTCTTATTTTTCCAGAATATAAATACAATCAATTTTTATATTTTTTTAAAATTTTACATTAAAAATAAATTTTCTTTCGAAAAAAAATTTTTCCTCGTGGTGGTAATTTCCCCCTTTACCCCCCTTGTATCCCCCTTGAACACAACTGACTTGATATTCATCCAACGAAAATTCTACCAAAACTAATTATTTCTTAAAAGAGGAATAAGATAAAATATATAATTATTATTTATTTTTTCATTAAGATATTTTTTTTTTTTTTTGATAAATTTATAACCATCAAAAAACGATAGTATGACTTTTTTACAACTTCGTATTCCTGTATCATAATTGGATGAACTTTTACTAAAGATTAAATAAAATCTTACTTTCAAGGTGATTTGATAAAAAAAACGTCACGCACAAAATGATTTGAAAATTTTATAGGGTATCAGATTTTTTGCCAATTTTTTGAAGAGACTGTAAATAGATACAAAAGAGGTCCATCGTGCATTGCTGATGATTGGGACTTGTTGAAACTTGACGAAAGGTTTTCATTACTCTCGCGACGGAAGAAGACACGAGTGAGATGGTAAAGAAACTTCATGTCGTCTCTTCAGCCGCCTGTTAGTTTTAATGTTGCTGATGGCTCCTATCAATTTATTATAATTGCTAATCAAATCCTGCACAAAGAAGTAGTGGATGTTTGGTAATTTAGTCAAACCAAGGAGCTCATCGCCCATTTACAACACCTAGAAGGCGATTCAGCACAAGGATTCCAAAAAAATTCTATTTGGACAAGGATAGTGTCCTCAATGTAATTTATATTGAATTGGCACACATCCCTATTAAATAGGCAAGAGTTCTATCATTTCTGGAAGAACTTTGCATAACTAGAAGGGGCTCTTGATTAGTGGCGCCTCTTGTGTCGAGTAGGGGAACTTTTCAGCTTTAATTGCAGTTCCCTCGGTCTCTTGTGATCGGGTTACAACTAAAGATAATTAATTAACTTTATCGCTATTATCAATTTGAATTTAGGGACGCGGGAATAAATATTTAATTTATTTTTTAAAGTGAAATTTTAAATAACTTATCTATCATGCTTGACATAGTTGGTGGTTCAAATTTTTACTTTTTCTTATATAATACATGTATTAAACAAGATTTTTGCGTCTAGTAATATTTAGTTTACGATCATACTATCCCCCAATAATATACTTGGAGAACAGTGAGGCTTTTGAATTTCCAGAGATTTTCAAAAATAATTATTAAAATTGTTTTATAATAAAAAAATCAATATTTTAATTACCCGCGAAGATATTTTTTTGGCCCTTGATTATCTGAAATAAAATGAAAGCAGGACAATATTTCACGTCAAAATTAGCATTTATAATTATTACCATTATATTCATTTAATTTGTAAATGTGAAGTGGCCCGCGTGAGTCTTACCAGTTGCATGAATTGGCCCATGTATTAATTGAGTTTGACACACCTGTTCTAGAGCAGCGTTTCCGAACCATTTTTGGCCCGCGGACTAGTAAAATTTGTAAAAAAAAAATTGCGGACCAGTGATAATTTTTTAACAAC
This sequence comes from Euborellia annulipes, assembly GCA_023213315.1. Lineage (NCBI taxonomy): Eukaryota > Metazoa > Arthropoda > Insecta > Dermaptera > Anisolabididae > Euborellia > Euborellia annulipes. The sequence continues at coordinate 42,363 of JAKCPI010008433.1, read as the reverse complement.
AAAATTTTACTAGGTATTAAAGAACTACTACATAAGTTAATTGTAACATTTTTATTATCATTTACTTACTATAATATATATTTCAATTTTAAACTAAGGTGAAAATAAATAAAAACATTGAGGATAAAAAGACTTTTTATTAAAAAAAAAAAAAAAAAAAAAAAAAAAAAAAGACATTTATGTAAAAATAAAAAATAGCATACGATAATTTTATAAGTTATGCTTGTTTTTTTTTTAGCCCTTTTCGGCAACTGAGGCCATTCAGGGGTTAAACTTTATTAAATAATTAAAATTGTTCGCGGACCAGTAAAATTTCTCCGCGGATCACTGGTGGTCCGCCGGACCAGCGGTTGAGAATAGCTGTTCTAGAGGATCTAGAATTGAGGAGGGGAGGGGCGCTGAAATTAGCTCTGTCACAGTAAAAAACAAGTTAAAAAAAATAAACCCACATTCTCTCTTTATACTCTAGTATTATACGTATATTTTTCTTTAAATATATATCTTAATATTTGCGCTTTTATATTTTTGACTTGTAAAGGTAGCATAAATAGCAGACTCTTAGTAAGATACTATGAATTTCAAATGAATAGAAAAAAAATCATGTTCAAATGAAAACGAATAAAAAGTCAAAATTTTTTTTTTCTTCTCTCCGTTCTTTTTCCTTCATAAGAAAGAATGATAACAAAAAGAGATAGAAATAGAGTGAGAGAGAATCACACTTGTTTCTAGAAACACTTGATTTAGAAGTGTCACGTGACATGTTTAGCTGATGATAGCAAAGGCAATCTGGAACTTGGGAGGAGATGGAAGGTTTGTAAGCAGCTTACTTCTTCAGTCTTCATCTCTAGTGACGTCAATTGGCTTACAAAGATTTATATTCGGAGATCGTGTAAAAAATTCGGAAAAAAAAAAATTACAAATAATCTTAAAGCGAAGAATCATTCGATTGTATAAAATTTCAGTCAAAATGGGAAATATCTTGCAAACATTTTATATAACAAATTTAAATATTCATAGTTCCCACCAATATACAAACAGCTACACCTATCCCTTGGAGATGTCATCATATTTAAACACTTCACTGTCCACCAGGGAGAAGTCATGGATAATGAAGGAATTCTTTAAAATTATGAACGGTGGGAACTGGAGGGGATTAGCTGGATACTCAGCGGAGGCCTGGAAATACAGGTGGACTCTTGTTGAGGAATTTAATTATTGAACCTTTTTTTTCCCCCCTGTTGAAAATAAACAACCTAAAAATTCTGTGAAAAGCAATCGGTCCATAGGACTATGCTCACTGGTGAACTATTTTATTTTACTATGTATTTGTTGTTTTGTAAAGTCAAAAATTATATATTGTATATTGTGAAATAAACAAATATTATTATTATTATTATTCATAGTTCCCTCAAATAGACAGGGGAGTAGCTAAATTTACCCCACTCCCTACTTCTTTTCAACCCAAATTCGGCCCCCTAAATTTATTCGAATTATGTTAACAAAATTTATACAATTTTTAAAAAATAAAATAAAAACATTTTCTCTCCTTTTAATAGGCCTACCTACCTTCTTACAACCACCTAAAAAAAAAATCACTTTTCCTTATAAATTCATAAATTTGCCAAATTTCATTCTTATCCAATGAGAGGTTCCGGAGGTATAAACAAAATAAAAAGCTACAATCCATTGAAGGATTTAAGACTTTTTTGCATTTTTGGATTACTAAAAAAAAAGATATATGGAATCAAATCACTTTTCCTCTCTATACCATGGGTCGCGGGTTCAGATCCCAGGCAGTCCGAAGGTTTTATTTAAGCCATTTGGTATCCAAATGGTTTAAATAAGAATACCTGGACCCCAAATATATACTGTATAAAATAAAATACTGTTATTGTTTCAGGTCTTATATGGCTTGAGTTGCCGAAAAGACTATGTCCATGTGTTTTATAAAAAAAAAAAAAAAAAAATCACTTTTCCTTATAAATTCAAGCTGGAGCTGATGTTGGTCTAAAATCTCGCGAATTATCAAAATTTTTTAACGATTACAATACTTATCTTTATTATATCGTACGCATAAGAGAAAGTAAAAATTCTAACTTTGTCATTAATTAAGTTTATTATTTATTTAAAAAAGCGATCTAAAATTTTTAACATGCTTTGTTTTTTCAATAATTTAAAGGATGTGCATTAAATGAATTAAATTATTAATATACTTCTCTAATGAATATTTTAAATATAGGGCAGTGTATTGTATAAAATATTCAAAAAGAAAGAAAAAATTTCATTTTATTAAATCAATTTGCTTAAGAGTACATTAATGTTATTTCATTATAGTGATAATTCACTATTGTAACCTCTAACTAGTAGAGTAGTGGGATTGGTACTATTTGTCATTTATCTGCTTATAATTTATAAAAGATATATCTCTGTGAGTCTGTCAAATACCAAACAATTTAAAAAATATAATTTCATTTTATCTTTTTTTTTTATATTTTATCACAAAGAGAAATAGGGAGAGAAGAACAAAAGGAAAGGGGATTATAGGATAGGAGGAGATACGGAACAGGAAACAGGAAGCCGTCCTAAGAGATTAATTAAGGATACTGATTTATTGTAAGAGAATACTCAGCAATGTTGCGAAATTAAAAGTTAAGGGTTAACTGATAGAATGAAGGGCTTATGTCTTAATACCTTTCTTTAAATTACAATATAATAATGTTATTAGAGTCAACTTTACTTAAGCAACTCTCAACTGTATCTCATTATTGAAAATAAAATTTTATCTTAAAGAAGATCAAGAAAAATTCCTAGTTTTATTATTGAAAAATAAAAAATAAAATTTGTCTTGTTATTATTTCAATTAAAAAAAAAATTGAGATATTTTGAATACTATTATCTTTTTTTTTTTATTGTTTCCCTTTCGGCAGTTAGCCATTGGGTACTATTATCTTATTCAAATATATAGATCTCGAAAAATATTTAATTAAAAAAAAAAATTGGTTCATAAATGATTAACAATTTAAAGTTTAAACAACCACAATAAATTTAAAATAAAACACATTTTCATCTTTTCTTCATCTTCCTCGTCCCCATTAAATTTCACTGTCCAAGTTAATTCTTTTCAGGAACATTTTTATTTCATCACAATCTTACATAAATTTATTAAAAAAATTTTCTAAAAAAAAAAAAATTTACAATCGAGTATAAATAAACCAACTAATTATTTTTAAATGTAAATTAATGGATATTTTAAATTAAATTAATTTCACAAGATCATATATTTATCTGTACCATAGAGGTTGGTAATAACTTGAATTTTAGGTAAACATTCCTAAAAAAAAAAAAGAGATCAAGTTAGATTAAAAATTCCTGTCGGAATAAATGGTACATATATAAATAGGCAAGTCTTTGTATTCCCGAGTCCCGAGGGAATCCCCATAAATAGAGGGAGCGTTCTGCATTATTCCAAGTCTCCATCGGGAGGCACGTGTCCCACCCATCCACTAACGTCTCTCGATATACACTCTTAAAAAGTTTACTAGAAATATTAAACTGAAATAAAGTCACATGAATAAAAAAAAAATAATTATTTATTAATTACCTATAAAATTGTTTATTTGTGCTCTTGTCTCTCTGAAAATGAATATTAATATAATACTAAAATAGGATTTTTATTACCAAAGTGGAAATAAAATGAAGTTTTACTTTTATGTAAAAAAAAAATTACTATATACCCTGTTTATGTATAATCATTTAGGAAGAGAAATCTGGACTCTATGTACGAAGAAAAATATAGTTATAGTGTCAACGAAAAATATTTATTTATATATTTAAACTATTAAATTTCTATAATTGGTCCCAACTGTTGGATAAAAATATTTCTCTAAATTAAGATTTATAATTTAATAAAAGCTAAAACAAAAAAATATTTTTTTTTTGTTACAATTATACATTTTATAATTAAAATTTAATTAATATTTGAATTTAAAAAAAGGCCATTAACAAAAGATAAAAATCATTTTTTTTATAATTAATATTTTTTATTTTTAACTGAATGAAAATAATTTTTTTTTATTATTATTACAAAATAATAATTAATTATTGATGTAAAAAACGGCGTTAAGTCTCAAAGTATGTATGAGACCCAAATCCTTCAGGATCTTTTCTTTAAAAAAACCATAAACCTGTCAATTTGAATAAAATGTATTATTTTGATTAATTTCTTAATGAAAATCATAGTCAATTCTTAATTATAAAAATATTTTATTTAATTAATTTAGTTTTTGAAGAAAATTGTTAACAATAGTCCCCAGGCAACTCTACAAGGAGAGGGAGTTCCTGTGACTGTCCTGTGGAAGGAGGAAAGTTCCCTCCCAGTGATACATTATTCGAAAGGAGTAGGCTACACACCGGTGCTGAGGGAGTCTCTCCTCAAACTAGGACATCCTCCTTAGCAGAGAAGACGTTGGATAAAAGGAGCCAGATGGGACCAGAAAAAAAGGATTAGTTCACTAGCTAGAAACAAACATAGGAGGAGGAATTAGAGATAGTTTCACAGGGTGCCGATAGATGGCTACGGCCAGAAGCCGGTTGGAGGTGTAATTAACCTAAAAAACACTTAATGTATCATTTAAAATATTATTAAAAAATTAAATTATAATGTTTTTTTTATAATCAAGAATTTGCAATTAAGAAATTAATTACTAGCTGACTTTACTGGCCAGACGATGTCCACGTGACGAAATCTATAGTTCAAATAAATATTTTCACAAATAAAATTCTGTTTGCTTTCCTCAATCATCTTACCTCAAATTGACAATGGCAACAGAAATAGACGTATATAAATACAGTAATAGAGCTTGGGTCTCTTGACCTATGGTTCAGAAATATAGCTTCTGATGCCAAAGGTCAAGGGTTCACATCCGTTCCAGGCGAAAAATTTATATCCAGTGAATTAGATTCCGATCAATTGAAATAAATAGAGATCAGATGCTAAAAAAGAACTTAAACAAGTTTTAAATAAACAAAAATTGAGCTTGGGAATTGTAGGACGTAAAATTGATATTTTCGTTTATTTTATTTTATTTCTTAATATTATCATTAATAATTGTACGAAGATACTTCATCCTTTTCTATACTTGGCCCGAGGGTGTGTATCAGAGGTGGTGTTTTCTTCTCTTCATGGAATTAGATTAGTTTTTCATAATCAATATTTGGATTACTAAGATATTTAATTTTTCACTTCCATTAATGTAACAAAATCATTAAATAAAAAAAAAAAAATATATATATATATATATATAAAGTAGCTTTTACTAAATTGAATTAGAGTAAAGTAAAAAAAAGCGAATAAATTTCTAAAGTCAATTAATTTAATTAAAATACCTGAATTAAAATTTCATTAGCAATATTAATCCATCTGAATCTGCATTTGAAGAAAACGAAATCAAGATGAATGAATGAATGAATAGATTGTAAAGCGTTGAATTTTATGTGAATATAGAGAAAGATGAATAGAATTTTGTTCATCAATTATATATATATATATATATATATATATATATATATAAAGATTTGTTTAAATTGCCTATAAAACTATTCGAAATCGAATTAAACAGTGAGTGGAGGTGGTGGGGGTTGGTTTGTATTGTGTATTCAATGAATCCCAATTGAAGAGGTTAATTCGCAATTTAAGGGCTGAGGGCTTCTCGTCCAGAGAGACACTTAGCGGTTGCAATCAATCGGATCCCGAAGGAATTAAAGGAGAAGGCCTAGGGGTAGAAGGAGGGTTTAGGGGAAATTCAAGTATGCGATTAAATCTTAATGCGAGATCAATTTGCACCTCCCACAATTTTAGAGAAACATACTATGATGCAACAACTTAAGTCAAGTACTGTAGATAAGATTCATTCTACTTACTAATATCCCTTTAATATTTGATTACATTTTTGAATTTTTTTTTCTTTTGACGAAAAAAAGACTTAGAAGCGCTGTTATCCCCATTTTTTGTTTCATTTTCTTGGTGTACAAGCCAATCTTTTTGAAAGCTAATGTCCAATGAAGAATTTACTCAAGCAAATCGGACCGAAGAATATGTAATGACAGAAATTTTTTTACATTGCATTTATATCGTGTTTAAAAATTTGCGGTCCCCTCATTATTCGCTCGAATGTGTAAACACTTAATTACAGAAAGATAGCAAAATTAAGGGATCGTTAAACAAAGAACAACCTAAAAAATCTGGTGTGACCGGTCGCATTACACACAACTTTATCTTAATGTAAATGAAGTTGAGTTCTCTGCTTGTCTCACCAAATTTTTTGTGTCTGCATATACTATTTAATTTCCGACAGTAGGGTACATTTGAATTCAAGTTATCTTCTTCTTTCTTCGCCCTAATCTCGGGGTGCGGGGTCGGCGGTTCATGGGTTTGTGCAACCGGAAAGGAATATAACAAGCAGGCCCGTCGCGCGGTCTGACGCCTGTTGAAAATATAGAAGGGAAGAGACTGACAAGCATTGAATAGAAGTACTGCCAGTCCCAGTTAAGGCAGCTCGTGGTCGCCATCCACGTACCCACAAGATGTGGGCTCCAGAACTAATTTGAATTCAAGATATAAAATTTATAAAAAAAAAAAAAAAAATATTTATATTTTTGCAACTATTCCTCTTCTGTCCTATGAAGTAGTAGAGAAAGTGTGCTTCAAACAATTTTGAGGGCAAAATGAGAATATATATTTTTAAAAAAGCATCTAAAAAATAAATGATTTATGAATTTTAATCTAAATAGTTAGAGCCGTTTTTGAGAAAATCAAAAAAAATGAAAAATTACATCGGTAAAGTTCTGCTACTCTTTGGTCGATTTTATTTAAACGCTTTATTCTTGCGTTTAAAGAGGGTACTCAACTTAAAAATAAAATTTCAATCTCGTAGCTCATTTCTTCTTTATTTCGATCACAGATAGATAGAAAGACCATTTTGCGGGACCCACTTTTAAAAGTTTCTTATAATTTTAGTTAACGAATTTTATCCTTTTCCTAATGTTATATGAATCATTTATCTTTCTCTCTACGTTTACTTTGCTTATTATGAGAGTAAAATATTTTCTTGAAATTCAAATATGTCTTAAAGTAAAAGTAATATAAAATTCTCTTTAAAAACATTCTGATTATTATTTAATATTAATATTGTATACATCAAAAGGAAAATCAATAATAATAATAATATATTATTATTATAATTGGAATCCCACAATATTTATCCACTTTGATCTTTGAAACAGAAATAACGAAATAATTTCTCTCCATAATGCCAAAAATAACAATTTATATTATCAATTTAATGAATTTTTTTCTCTTTTATTTTATATAAGCCTATTTATTTATTTTTTTGTTTGAATGAAACAAAAATAAAGATACTTTTTTAATTAAAAAACAAAAAAAAAATAAATGAAATATTTAATTAGTTTAGTAAATAGTTATTAAATAAGTAGTAAGCTTCTTCTTTAAATGCTAGAAACAGAGCGTTCCTCCCCCAATCGTCCCCCTCCTTGCGAATGCGAACGAAGAGTTTAAAATTTAAAACTGTTTAAAATAAATATCATTAGATAGAAGAAAATCTAACTAATTTAGGTTATTCAGTGTGTCTGGTAATATGAATAATCTAAATATATCTTGTAACAAATTTAATAATTATTTTTGTGGTAATATAGAGCGGGCGCTGGAGGTAGTTGAGTATGCAAAATTTGAGGACCGAATTCTGACAATGGATTTGGGCTAAGAATAGCTCCCAGAATAAGGATCCGGATCTTGCCGGGCCAATTTTTGGTCCAATTTTTTTTTACCCCCACCCCATAGGAAATCAATGGAGTGCATGCTAAGATGATGTGAAGATTTGCAATTATGGTCAAATTCGAGTACTTAAAACCTCAAACAATGAAAAAACTGTCTTGTCAGCAACTGAGGGGATCCTCTAGAGTCCCCTGAGAAGTACTATCTTGCCACCAGTTGTGGTGGTCCCCTCTAACCCCTTCATCTCTTTTTCTCTCTCTTTGTTATAAATTTAAATAATACGGCCTTAACATCATGCCAAATTGTGGGGGACCGGCAATTATGCTCATAAATCCACTAGCTGGTATCCCAATCAATGAAAAATACTATCTTGCCGCCAGCTGCGGTGGTCCCCTCTAACCCCTTCACCTCTTTTCTCTCTCTTTGTTATAAATTTAAATATACGGCTTTAACACCATGCCAAATTGTGGGGGCCGGCAATTATGTTCATAATCCACTAGCTGGTATCCCAACCAATGAAAAATACTATCTTGCCGCCAACTGCGGTGGTCCCCTCTAACCCCTTCACCTCTTTTCTCTCTCTCTTTGTTATAAATTTAAATATACGGCTTTAACATCATGCCAAATTGTGGGGACCGGCAATTATGTTCATAATCCACTACCTGGTATCCCAATCAATGAAAAAATACTATCTTGCCGCCAGCTGCGGTGGTCCTCTCTAACCCCTTTACCTCTTTTCTCTCTCTTTGTTATAAATTTAAATATACGGCCTTAACATCATGCCAAATTGTGGGGACCGGCAATTATGTTCATAATCCACTACCTGGTATCCCAATCAATGAAAAATACTATCTTGCCGCCAGCTGCGGTGGTCCCTCCTAACCCCTTCTACACCTCTTTTCTCTCTCTCTCGTTATAAATTTAAATATACGGCCTTAACATCATCCCAAATTGTGGGGACCAGCAATTATGCTCATAATCTACTACCTAGTGTATTTATAATAAAGGGAGATAAAAGAGGGTAAAGAAAGAGGTTGAGGGACCACCTAACTGATGGTGGCCGGATAGTATTTTCATTGAATGGAAACCTAGGGTAGTGGATTATGAGCATGCCCTGGCAATGATATGCCGTATATTTAAATTTATAACAGAAAGAAAGAAAAAGACGTGAAGAGGGTTAGAGGGGACCACCGCAGTTGGCGGCAAGATATATTTTTTAATGATTCAGGTATACCGAGCTATGGAGTGGTGCCGGTCCCTACAATTTAGCATGAGTGTTAAAGCCATATATTTAAATTTATAACAAGAGAGAGAGAAAAGAGGTGAAGGGGGTTAAAGGGACCACCGACAGTCGTGTTTTTTCATTGGTTGGGATACCAGCTAGTGGATTATGAGCATAATTGCCGGTCCCCACCATTTGGCATGATGTTAAGGCCGTATATTTAAATTTATAACAAAGAGAGAGGGAGAAGAGAGTAAGAAGGGGTTAGAGAGGACCACCGCAGCTGGCGGCAAGATAGTATTTTCATTGATTGGGATACCAGCTGGTGGATTATGAACATAATTGCCGGTCCCCACAATTTGGCATGATGTTAAAGCCGTATATTTAAATTTATAACAAAGAGAGAGAGAAAAGAGGTGAAGGGGTTAGAGGGGCCACCGCAGTTGGCGGCAAGATAGTATTTTTCATTGATTGGGATACCAGGTAGTGGATTATGAACATAATTGCCGGTCCCCCACAATTTGGCATGGTGTTAAAGCCGTATATTTAAATTTATAACAAGAGAGAGAAAAGAGATGAAGGGGTTAGAGGGGACCACCACAACTGGTGGCAAGATAGTACTTCTCAGGGGACTCTAGAGGATCCCCTCAGTTGCTGACAAGACAGTTTTTCATTGTTTGAGGTTTTAAGTACTCGAATTTGACCATAATTGCAAATCTTCACATCATCTTAGCATGCACTCCATTGATTTCCTATGGGGTGGGGGTAAAAAAAAATTGGACCAAAAATTGGCCCGGCAAGATCCGGATCCTTATTCTGGGAGCTATTCTTAGCCCAAATCCATTGTCAGAATTCGGTCCTCAAATTTTTGCATACTCAACTACCTCCAGCGCCTGCTCTAATTAAAAGGGAGTGAAAAAATTCAAGAAAATTCTGAATTTTTAAAAAATTAGAGCCTGCTAAAATTGATTCTAAAATCCCATCAAATGAAAAATAATAAAAATTATTATATAAATGAATTTTTTTTTTTTTCAATAGAGATCTGAGAATAGAACTCGGATCAAGAGAAACAAAACAGGCAGAAACTCCTGCTATAATAGGGATATATAACTAAATTCTTAAAGATGTGAGGGTTGCATTTTTTTTTGCCTGATACGAGTTGAATGAAAAAGTGTGGCACTTAATTAAAGAAAGAGGGCGGGCCCGAGCCAGCTCGAGGGGGGTCTAGGAGGCGGATTGGCTAGTTATATATTTCATTAGACTAGCCTTATACTGCCCTATTAGTAGGGGGGAAGGGGAGAAATCATCCTGAACCCCCCACATCCAAAATTTCTGGCTACGCCTATGCTCCACCTGATAGCTTTCCCTTTAAGTATATGGTATATTATATGGTGAATATTGAAATAATTTTAAAGACCGAAAGGGTAAAACGTAAAATCTGATACAGATGATTTTATTTTACCTTTTCAAATTTAAAATTATTTCACCATTTACCATATACTATATGTTATACTTAAGGCTAAACCTATCAGACTTTCTCTTACCTATGTATATATGTAATATATATATAGAGAGAAAGTATTGGATTCATGTCAAAAATTCGATGTCGAGATTTTGATGGATCTTCACGCTTTGAGGTCCTTTTAGTCCAAAAAAGTGGTTTTCGCGACATGGTCTGTCTGTGGGTGGGTGGGTGTGTCTGTGTTCAATTTTAAGCATGAAGGAATTGAGCTACGAGGTTGAAATTCTATATTTAACTTAAACACCCCCGACCGAAAAATAAGCATTTAATCAAAATCGGCCAAAGATTACTAGTACTTTACTGATGTACTTTTTCAGTTTTTTTCGATTTTTCAAAATTTGCTCCAACGATTTTTTTTTTAATTCAAAAATCAATTATTTTTTAGATGCTCTTAAAAATGTATATTCTTATTTTGCGATTGAAATCTTCTGAAGACCACTTTACTCTTGTATTTCATAGGGAAGATAGGTAGTAAAATGGTTGCCATGGTAACAAAATATAACAATTTTCCCATACTTGAAAATTTTGTATCTTAACTCAAATGTTCCGTACTGTCGGGAACTAAATATAATGACACAAAAAATCTGAGGTGTGACAGCACAGTACACAACTTTCGATTACCGAAGGTAAGAAAAGTTGTGTGCTGTGCGCCAGTCACACCAGATTTTTAAGGGTCTCTTATCACAAGTGAGGTGATTTAGAAACGGAGTCTACCAGGTAAATGACCTCAGATGCCGAAAAAGAACTTAATTAAATAAATAAAAAAATGGAATAAATATGGGCGAAGTGAAGAGGCCACAGAAATCAAAGCAGAAGTGGATCCAGAGAACAATTCTTGGAGGGGGAGAGGGGGTGGCGTTTTTTTTTTTTTTTTTTTTTTTTTTTTGGAAACTGGCTGTTGCAAAAAGGTTTTTACAATATTTTTTAATGATGAAATAAATCAATATTGAAGTTAAATATTGAGGTTTTAAAACGTGAAAATTTTTTTTAGAAAATCCCGATAGACTAAGGTCACTTCTTGTCAAATGTTGCAACATTGAGCGCCACAATTGAGTCTCCACCTGATAGCGTTACCCTTAGGCATATGGTATAGTATATGGTGAATATTGAAATAATTTTAAAGACCGAAAGGGTAAAACGTAAAATCAGGTACAGATGATTTTATTTCACCTTTTCAAATTTAAAATTATTTCACCATTTACCATATACCAGGTCTGTGCATCGAAAACCGGCCTTTTTTTGAGTGAAAACAAAGGTTTCTCAAAGAACAACAATAGAAGGTGTTTTATTCAAAGTAGTCACCCTCTTTAGCGACATACTGGGCCCATCTTTTTGGGCAAAGCCCAGATCTCTGCTCGATAAAAATCTCGGGTTTTTTGGTCAAAAAAATTTTTTCACCCAATTTTTCGACTTCGTCGAACTTTTCGAATCCCCAGGGGCTTGAGGGCTTTTTTCGAGGAGGCTGAACAGATGGATAATTGGAAGGGGCCAGGTCCGGGGAATATGCGGGGTGGGGGTAAGGTTTCCCACTGAAACTCATGGATGGTATTTTTTACCCACCAGCGTGGTGTGAGATGGAGCGTTATCGTGCAACCAAATCAGTTTGTTGTGCCGTTCGAGCCAAATTGGGCCTCCCATGCCGGGCTAGAGGCCTGGAAATGGTTGGATGATCCACCTGAAGTTGTTCTGCGAGTTCTTCTTGCGTTTGCGTGTCATCCCTGCTCCAGCAAGGCCAACAGTTCGGCGTCTTCGAACTTTTTTGGGGCATTTTCACTCTTTTTGTTGTCAAGGTCAAAATCTCCACTTCAGAACTTTTTGAACCATTCTTTGCACTCTGTTATGCTAAACACATGTTCACCGTAAGCGGAAACCAGCGTTTTGTGTGCTTCTCGGGTTGTTCTTGTTCACATTAAAAAAGCAGTACAAAATAATCTCCCGCAAATGGCGCTTACTGGGCAAGAAATTCGACATTTTCAAAGGCTCACAGAAATCTGTTATCACGCCGAAAATTCAAAACACCAATGAAAACAACAAGTTTGAGGGACCAAAAAACACAGTGCAACCAACTCGAGCCCCATCTGCAAGCATGGCGGCCAACAGCGTAATGTTTTGAAAAAGGCCGGTCTTTGATAATTGAAAGTTGTGTTCTGTGCTTGTCACGCCAGTTTTTTTGTGTAGACATAAATTTAGTACATCAGTAAAATACTAATACTTTTTGGCCGATTTTGTTCAAAAGCTTCATGTAACGTCCCAGGGGCACACGAACTTGACTCAACCTCCTAGGTCTTCCCGTTCTTGAGATATTTTGTTGATAAGGTATATAATGCGCTAAATTTCTCTAGTTTTTGTAACTTCAGGGTAAAATAGTTCTGAGAAATCGGTCTTCATTTCCCTTAATTTTTAAATTTTAAACTCTAGAGACAGACCCTCTTCAAATTTAAATTTAATGTATTGGTCTTTTTATAAACTAACCATCCAAAAGAATGAACATAATTTATTCATACTATGATCAATAGTAGCGAACTGATTAAATTTTTATGCCCCTTGAGTGAAATTTTATATTGAGTTATACTATCAATGGTTATTTACATATTTATATACTTTGAGATTCTTGGAAATGTATTTTATAAATAATTCAATTGCTCCATATTAGGGTTGAAATATAAATTATATACATCGTAGAAATGAACCGTGGCTAGTGGGCGACTAGGGAAGAGTTTTTTTTTATTTTTAATTAAGGATTGGCCTTTTATAATCAATTTCTAATATTGTACTGTAGTTTAAATAAAACTAATATAAAAAATCTGGTGTGACTGGTCGCACAGCACACACCTTTCTCTTATCTTCGGTAATCGAAAGTTTTGTTCTGTGCTTGTCACACCAAATTTTTTGTATCGACATTTAGTTTCCACCAATATACATAGAATTCAAGATGTAAGTAAAATTTATAAACATGGTAAAATATTCATATTTTGTTACCAGGGCAGCCATTTCTCCTATCTTTCCTATGAAGTATGTACGTTACAAGAGTAAAGTGTGCTTCAAACAATTTTGAATGCAAAATGAGAATATACATTTTAAAGAGCATCTAAAAAATAATTGATTTTTGAATTTTAATCAAAATCGTTAGAGCGAATTTTGAGAAAATCGAAAAAAACTGAAAAAGTCCATCAGTAAAGTACTAGTACTCTTTGGCCGATTTTGTTCACAAGCTTATTTTAACGCCTCAGGAGGGTGCCTAACTTAAATATAAAATTTCCACCTCCTAGCTCTTATGGTTGTTGAGATATATTGTTCCCAGACAGACACACACAGACATACAAACAGACCATGTTGCGAAAACCACTTTTTCGGATTCAGGGGACCTCAAAACGTGTATATCCATCAAAATCTCGACATCGAATTTTTGACCACTGAAGATAGTTCCACTAAGAACCGAAACCTTAGCAGTGATTTTTATTCAAATAAATACTAATATTTTTAATTTATTCTTAATAGTGAGTTCTTTACACTTATTTATTTACACCTTATAATTAATAAAATTCAATTATAGTTAGTTTTTAATACACTTTTTGAGGGAATTTTGTCGATGTTCGTCAAAACGCAATAATATAGATTCTGATAAATGTATCCTTGTGGTGTGCTTTACCAATCGATATATGTAATTTCGATAAATGAGTTTACAAACATTCGATATATCAGATATCCATTTAGAAATTTCCCCTAGGCTTACGTTTGATGGGCTTTAATCATTATACATCTTCATTTAACTTATTAAATGGATAGATGGTAGTTTCTAAGCGTTGGAAAAAATTCCGACATATATTTGGTATTTGTTATCGGCAACGAGTTACTCGAACTAAATCTAATATCAGGCTGTAAGACGGGCAAGTGAGAAAATTTAATATAATAATGCCTTTTTTTTAAGACACTTTTCTCATTCCCTCTCACACTCTCACACACAGTCTTTTCGGCAACTTAAGCCAAATAAATAAATAAAGGTAAGTTTTGTCACATTATATTAGTATAAATTTGAAATTTGCCCTCGGGCTTGGTGTAGTTGGTAGCCTGCTAACCTTCTATACCGAGGGTTTGGATACCAAATGGCTTAAATAGAAATGACTGAACCCCCAATAGATATTATCATATATAACGGTTATCGTTTGTCTTATATGGCCTGAGTTGCCGAAAAGACTGTGTGTGTGAGTGGGAAAAAAGTGTGTATTAAAAAAAAAAAAACTTTTAAACTTTGGGGCGTCATTTAGAATGAAGTAGATCTTTTCCTTCTTCCACAAATGACCCCGCAGTTTTTGGAAAATAAATTACAAATTTCCTGTTAATAATTTGAAATAAAATTATTACAAAATAAAATTTTGTTATTCCAAAGGATATGCTCTAATTACTTTTTTTTTTTTTTTAAAACATTCACACTTTTTCTCTTTCACACTCACACTCACACACACATTCACACTGTCTTTTCGGCAGCTCAGGCCATATAAGACATTTACGATAACCGTTATTTATGAATTTATATATATTAGGGTCCAGGCATTTTTATTTAAGCCATCTCTAATTACTTAATATCAATATGTTTAATAAATAAAAAAAAACCTAAATATTTGGAAAACCCAAAGGAAAATCTTGAGAAAATAGAGCAAAAGTTCATTATAAATTTATTTATTTTCTAACAATTTAGATTTTAATAAGTTGAAAATGATATTGAATGAAATTCTGTTTCTTTCTGTTTATTAATTTGTTGAACGCCCCTTCAAAGAATTGCATATGCATCCGAAATAACTTTTGAGGGTTAAGCGGGAAGCATAAACAATGCTTTTGAAGGGGTTTTCAATAAACGAGAGAATACGAGGGCAAATGGGAAAAAATTCAAAGAGAAAAATCTCGACATCGAATTTTTGACATGATCGCAATATTGAAAATCTTGAAAAATATTGGCAATATTCCTGCAATGTTTCAAAGAGGCGGACATAGGAATATTGCAGTAATGTTGCCAATATTTTTCAAGATTTTCAATATTCCTGCAATATTGGCAATATAAGCATGAGATTCGTAATGTTTCTGCAATATTGCAAGCTGTCTGGGTAGTTTTATAAATTTTTCTGCAAGCGAATAAATTTGTAATTAATATAATAAGTTTAAAATTATCTTGGAATTGATAGCGATTTTAGTTGATTATTTTATTTATTTTTTTTTTTAATGAAATTTCAAGAAAGATATTTTTAATTAGATCATTTTAAGCAAACTAATCAATTATGATATGCCATATGCATGTCTATGTATTATAAATAATTATTCATTACAAAGGAATTTCCTATATACGTAGAAGAACAAAGGATTTTTAAGTAATATTATGATGAATTTTTTTTTTTTTTAATTGATTCATCTTAATGCTCGGAATTTAATCAATCAAGAACTTTTTTTTTTATTTTTAGAAAAATCATTCCACGCTTCCTTCTGACAATTATTGGTAGCCACAAAGACAGAAGTTCAAGGTTTCTTTCTATTCGTATTTCCAGATGAATTTATTTTTAGTAAATGATCTATTTTAACTGAATGGAATGTTTTTGACGTCTGACTTTCGTTAAAAAAAAAATAAATAAATATAAAAAAAGTTTTTAACATAAAATAAGTAATTATAAATATGATAAAATTGTTTTAAAATGCTGCTGTGAAATTTCAAAAAAAAAAAAAAAATTGGAACTTTTTTATAGGATTTCTTTTTTAATCGCTTGATGAAAGACGATGTAAATATTTTACTAATTAGAAAAAAAAACTGATAGATGTATTTGTGGGGACATGAAAATTAAGGAGTAATAAAATGACAGAGGGTTTGGAAATGAGTTAGCTGTGATTTTTTAAGAGGGTGGACCACCCTTGAGGTTGGATCAGTACCTGTGTGAGTAGGTGTATGTTGAACATTTTTTCAATTTAATTTAAACATTTTTTTTTTTTTATAAAAATTTCATTCTATTTCTATTACATTTATAAAAGTTTCATTCTATGCCAATTAATAGGAGGAATTTTCTTCTATCTTTGCTTTATCCCTAGAGTCGGTAAAATTAATTTATTAAAAAAATGAGACCGAAAGAAAACGACTTGACGTTTGATATGAAAAAGGAGGAAAAAAAGACTATGACATAAAGGAAAGGAATAAATACAGCCTTAACTCGGGTAACTCGTGGTCGCAAACCAAGTACTCAAGTTAGTCCCTGAGTGAAATAGGAGGAATTTTCATATTTTTTTTTTCTTTCTTCCATCCTCAAAAAAAAAGATAATATAAAATATTTTAATATTTTTTTTATTTTTTAATAAAACCAAAAAAAAAAAAAAAAAAAAAAAAAACCTCTTCTGCTGCTGAGGCGGTTTAGGGGGTTACCATTTTAATATAAAAATTTAAAAAATATATTTCATGGGGGCCGGGGGGGCGGCCAACCCCCTGATCCCCGGGGGCCACCACCCCCGTTCTTTTTGCCGCGCTTGGCACCACTTAACGGCAAAGATTGTGGTGACTATTGTTCTTTTGCCAAGCCCCCCCCCCCCCCGGCAACCTACTAATAATAATTTACAGGATTGGATCAAATTAAATAATAGTCACTTTTTTGGGGGAGGAAGGAGAAAAAACCCCGCCCTTCCCCGCCCCCCCCCCCCCCCCCCCCTCCCCCCCTCCCCCCCCCCCCCCCCCTTTTCCCTTTTTTTTTTTTTTTTTTTCTTTTTTTTTTTTTTTTTTTTTTTTTCCCTTCCTTTAAATTTTTTTTTTTTTTTTGGAAAAATTTTTTTCTCCCAATTATTTTCCTTTTTTTTTTTTTTTTTTTTGCATGCCAGTCCCCTCCCATTTTTTCAGACTCTGGTTCCGCCGCCGAAGGTGCCCCCTTTTTGGCCCAAACCCAACCACCGCCCCAAACCCCGATTTTTGGCCCAAACAGGCCGAAACCGAACCGAAACCGAATATCCGGCGGGTTCCTAAAAAAAATACTTAATATGTAATTTAATCCAAATAAACAACATTTGATCTCTTGTTATTTGATATAGGCTATGAGAAAGCCTATCAATTTTATTGTTGGTTGGTAATTATATATTTATTTTTTAAGGTTATACTATACATTGATTGAAGCTTAATGAGTGATGCCGAGAGAAATATAAGAAATCTACCTTTTCCAGTGAGGATGGGGAAAACAAAATAAATTTTGTTTTTCCCATCCTCACCCTTCCGAAAATTAGTTTAGAGTTTTGGTTACTATACATTCTATTTTACATATTAAAATATGTATATAGTTAAAAAACAAATATTTCAGGCCAGTGAAATAGCTACTTCGTTAGCGATCATTTCTCACTTGTCCCTATAATTCATTTGACCATGGATTTATGCAAATTTTATTGCACACTATATTATTGTAATATAAAGGGGAAAAATATTCCTACGGAAATGCAGTAGTTTTTTGTTTAAAGGTAGGAAATTTTTTTTTTTAAGTCCTTCTGAGGCCATTCCTCTATTTTTCTAAATTATATAATTCTAAGTCAAGATAATTTAGAAAAATTCACACGATTTAATATTTAATATTTATTAATTCATATAGCCGAAAAAAAGATAGGGTGCCGCCGGGTGTTTAACCCCGGATACACCGATTTATACTCAGAATGCCCTACCACTGGACCACAGCACGGCAATAGGTTATTTGAATACACTCTGATCTCTATTGCCTCTATATATGTTAATGTATAGAGAGAGAAAGTATTGGATTCATGTCAAAAATTCGATGTCGAGATTTTGATGGATATACACGTTTTGAGGTCCCCTGAATCCAAAAAATGTGTCTGTCTGTGAATAAAATATCTCAAGAACGAAAAGAGTTACGAGTTAGAAATTTTATATTTAAGTTAGGCATCCCCAAGGGACGTGACACGAGGCTTTAAAACAAAATTGACCTAAGAGTACTAGTACTTTACGGATGCACTTTTTCAGTTTTTTTTTTTTTTGATATTCTCAAAATTCGCTCCAACGCTTTTGATTAAAATTCAAAAATCAATTATTTTTTAGATACTCTTTAAAAGACCACTTTACTCTTGTACTTCATAGGAAAGATAGGAGAAATGTTTGTTATGGTAACAAAATATAAATATTTTCCCATACTTATAAATTTTACATCTTGAAATTCGAATATATCTTACTGTCGGAAACTAGGAGATTTTGGAGGGGGGGGAAAAAATAAATTTTTTTCCCCCCCCTATTATTAAAATTTTCTATACAAAATTCATACCATTTTACCTTTTTTTTAAATCTACCTTCCCCCCCCCCCCCCGCGACCGGCGGGGGAGCCACACCCACCCCCCCCCCCCCTAGATCCGGCCCTGCTGTCGGAAACTAAATATATCTCCACACAAAAAATCTGGTGTGACAAGCACAGAACACAACTTTCTCTTGCCGAAGAATAAGAGAAAGTTGTGTGCTCGTGCGATCATCACACCAGATTTTTAGTTATTAGAAAAATTAGCAGAGAGGTAACAATGAGAGCAAAAAGCAGCCAGATAGTTAGTCTCCACGAGATGAAACTCTCTGTTGAGGAAACAGTTTCGGTTTTAATGAAAATAACCATCATCAGTCCATTTTTCGAGCTCGCGAGCTCGAAAAATGGACTGAAGATGGTTAAATTTCATTAAAACCGAAACTGTTTCCTCAACAGAGAGTTTCATTTCGTGGAGACTAACTACCTGGCTGCTTGCTCCTTTATCCTCTTATTGATAAATATAACAGCCACTTTATTTCTTCAATTAGCATAGAGGTATTTAGAAAAATTTCATCCATCGGATGGGAACTAAACTCCTGATTCCTAGAACAAGTGATTTCTTTAATCATATTCTGGTACAAGTGATTTTTAATGGGATTTTGCTGAATAAGACCGAGCTTGCTTTCTTTCTTTTATTATTTTTTAATGATTCGTTCTCAAAAGGTAGACCGTTCCCTGCTCTTAGTATTTTATGTTCATGTTACGGAATAAATTATAAAATATTGATAAATAGTAAATTTAGAAAAAAAAAATCGAAGGGAATTGTTATTTAAAAAATTCATTGAATCTTATAGGTATATAAGAAAAAACGAATCCAATATGAAACCCGTTTTTTTTATATTACATGTGGGCCCCATTTCCCCCTGGAAATTTCCTGCATTCGCAAACGGCCCTTTCCACAATCCCTGGAGGTATCGATTCGAAACTGGCAGAGGGCTGGCTATAGGGCGGGAGTGTAATAGAGCCTCCAAAATGGATCAATACCAAGTTTTTGGCAAGGCAAATATAAGGGACGACCTACGGAATTTAAGTACCTTGATATGACGCATTTATTAAAGTATTTAAGATAACATCAAATATGCAAATGAAAGTCAACATTCATTAATAAAACCATAAGGAATCATATCGCACTTCATTATTAATAACTCTACTGGAAAATAACGATTATACTATTAATTTTTGTATTTTGAAGGTCAATATGCTCATAATTTTCGTTTTCCCCTTCCTTAAGGGCTCAAAATGATTATTTTTTATAGCTATATATAAAAAATCTCTTTTTAATAGAGGTTTGAGAAGATAGATGATAACTTATCCAAAAATAGCTATAAAGCCCATCACATTAAGATATTGATACTACATTGTGTTCAAAACACTAATTCATATAGAAGACTTGTCTTTTCAGTGAAATCGAGCCCTAGTGAAATTCGACATGTTAAATATTTGTGTAGTTTATAGTAATATTAATAAATTGTTGCTAAATTTTTTTGAATAATAGAATGTTTTACTTTCTCTTACGTAAGTATATATGTAATATATAGAGAGAGAGAAATTGGAAGTCGAGGTCCCTGAGTCCAAAAAACATGGTCTGTCTGTGATCAAAATATCTCAGGAACTAAAAGAGCTATGAGGTTGAAATTTTATATTTAAATTAAGAACCCCCCCCCCCCCCAATGGGTGAAAATAAGCTTTTAAACAAAATCAGCTAACAAGTTCTAGTACTTTACTGATGCACTTTTTTTAGTTTTTTTCCGATTTTCTCAAAATTTGCTCTTAACGATTTTGATTAAAATTCAAAAATCAAATATTTTTTAGATGCTCTTTAAAATGTATACTCTCATTTTGCCCTCAAAATTGTTTGAAGCACACTTTACTACTGTACTTCATAGAAAAGATAGAAATAGATATTCAGAAGAGTCTTGCTAATCTGGCGTATTGAAAAGCCACTTCTTAAATTTTTTTCAAATACCGGATTAGAAAGACTTTTCTGTATATATTTCAGAAGCAGTGGCTGAATGTACATATACAGGGCTCCTCACTGCCCTTTTTACTGTATATATTTAAAAAATTAATGATATAAAAAGAGGATGCAGCCAATAATAAAAAGCATCTATTTTGTTAACACTCTTTATTTTGGAACGTTTCGGCTATGATCAACAAAGCCATCTTCAGCCCTCCAAGAGTATATTATTCTATATTATTACCATAGGAAATAGATATTGTATGGTAATAATATAATATATACTCTTGGAGGGCTGAAGATGGCTTTGTTGATCATAGCCGGAGGGCTGAAGATGGCTTTGTTGATCATAGCCGAAACGTTCCAAAATAAAGAGTGTTAACAAAATAGATGCTTTTTATTATTGGCTGCATCCTCTTTTTATATCATTAATCTATATTTTAAAAATTTCGAGAAAGAGAGTGAGTGGAGAGGGGGGTCCGAGGGGCCTTTAAATACATTAATAGTCACCCTGTATTTTATTTGTATTAAGTGTATTATTAAGTGTGTTCGCTACAGGTTTATGTTAGTTTTCAAAGTACTAAAAATAAAATATCAAAAATAAGAAGTTTTTGGATTAAGAGAGGAAGAAGCAGGTGTTTGAGTTTGCATTCCAGTTTATTTTATTTATTAATATTTTTTAGCAATTAAAAAATGTTTACGTTTCTTATTTCATGTTTATATTATTATTATCATTATCTTTGTAATTTAGATAGTTTCATATTTAAATTTATATATTTTAGCTATAATTAAATCATAATTAGAAGGCTGAGAAAATATTTATTTTAATGAAAGAGAAAAAAAATTAAGAGGGAGTAGCAACTGCAGGGAATACAGTAGCATAAATTCTCGAACTGTATTCGGAACTTTGTAATGGACAAACTCCTTATTTCACGTCAAAATGTCATAATTCTCAAAATTATATATAATTAGATTAAAACTTGAAGATTTTAAGAGGTAAAGGAGAAAAAATGGGGAAGTTTATTAGCTCGAGATAAGCTATAATAACTTATTATTAAACAAATGGAGATAATTTGGGGTTTAGTCCGCTTTTCATTAATTTATTTAATTCTTTTAGTAATCTTTCTTGGTGGAAACGGAATCCCACCCCAATATTTGATAGTTCCTAGAGTAATTAGGCTTATATACATGTAGTGTCTTTTTCTGAGACAAAGATAGTATATTGTTGGCTTACCCAATATATGATACTAACGATAATTTTAATCAGCTCAAAGCCAATAAGTGCATACCTGCAACAAAAAGAAATTAATATTAATTGTTTGCGTACATAAAAAATTACTTAATCATATACATTTCATAAGAAATTAGATAATATACTAAACAAAATGAAAATATAGCCTACAGGGCTAAGATTTTTTTTTTAAACATTCACACTCACACACACATTCACACAGTCTTTTCTGCAACTTAGGCCATTTAAGACTTTGACGATAACCGTTATTATTTATAATATCTATTGTGGGGGTCCAGGCATTTCTATTTAAGCTATTTGGTATCCAAATAGATAGTAGTTATTTCTTTAAATTTATTATAAGGTATTCAATTTTTTCAAAAATGAATACCTCTCCTTTAAACTCGTACAAATTACCTCGAGCCGTTAATCCAATTCACTGGATTTGATTTAAAAAAATTGCAAAGATTGTTATACTGGAAAATTTAATCAATTTCCATATTCCAAACAGCATTAATGAACTGTGAATAATTTGATTTTTAAAGCTCTCATCTAGAAAGTCTTCTTTAATTGAATTTTAAAATCCCTTTAAAACGTAATCCAATTAAAATGAATTTGTAAAATGATAAAGACTTTATAAAGTCATTCCTCTCTCATTATTTCTTCACTTTCGTTGCTTAATTTAACTTGCCTCTAAAATTCTTTGAAGGTTGGAAATATCGAATAATTAAGTTGATGTTTAGGAACAGTTTTAATAGAATTAAAAGTTGGCTTTTACTTTTTTTTATCAGCTGAAAAATCATATTAAGATTTTTTTTTTTTTTTTTGAAAATTAAGGCAATAATCAAACTGTCTAAAAATTAAGCGTAAATTCTTATCATTCAAAATTATTAATATAACATGTCATTTCTCTTTTGTGGATTGTGGAGGGGAAGCAGCTTAGAGTTCATTGGAAAATATACAAGACATGACTGTTGGATAGTGTCATTTCAATGAGAGGGGAAGAGCTAAGCGTCTCCCACCACTTGCCTTCCACTTAGGCTGCCTGCCTAAAACGGGTTGCCTAACAATACGGGGTTACCATTATCCAAATTGAACCATTAATATTCGAGTTTATAATAATACCACGATTACTTTTGTTGCACGAAGGGAGGCTTAATATTAAGTGGTATAATTATTATGCCATAAAAAGAGAGATATGCCTACGTTAAGAAAATCATAACACTCTGGGTTCTCTTCGGATTCGTAAAGAAAATGAAAAGTTTTTCGGAAAAAAAACAACAGAAACAGCTCATAATTGATGAGCTTATAGGCGCCTATGCTAAAGGTTTGAAATTGTGAAATTTTCAATCAGAATCGGCCTAGTGTTTTCAAAAATGTTACTACTTGTCCCTACTATAATTAAAAAATAATATATTAATAAGATAACAAATTTGCGAGATAAGTTCATGTTTGATTGGGAAAAAATTGCATCCCCTGGAGTCGAACAAAGACCACGCTTTCGCGGCGGGCGGACTCCTGGAGTGGAGGTCCTGGTTCGAGTCCAGGGGGCCCAATTTTCGCCCAATCAAATACGAACTTACCTCGCAAATTTGTTATCTTAAGCGATATATTGACTGGCTTATTTACAGTCTATTTGAGCCTCTACCTAGTTAATAATATATTAATATTATCACAAATTTATTAAAATCTCCAAAGAAAATTAATCAGGTTATATTCAACAGTGAATCAAATTATATCAAGTGTATAGACACAGCTTAAAATATTTTATATAGAGCTATAGAAAATTAACTTTCGTAGCGGAATTTTCCGGACAACCCGTATAATCTTGTCCGCTGAATTGTTAATTTATTTTTTACTTGTTTTTTACTTTCACAATATAGCTAATATTAAATAATGAATCGTTATTAGAGAATGAAAAATAAAGTAACATTCGATGAAATTTAATCAAGATTTGTTTTAACTTTTAGTAAAATTGATTATTATCATCAAATCCGCCGAAAAATGACTAAATTAAAATACAAAAATTTTCAATATCATAATTATAATAGAATAATTATGAATGTCTTCGAAATCTGTGTGAATAAAGATGGATCACTGGATCGTTAAAGAATCTACCCTTTAGCCTCATAAGCAAAGAAAAAAACTTCATCATCAAAATAAAAATTTGATCTGACTGTGAGTGTCAAAAAAATAAATAGCTTTTTCTTTGATAAAAGAACACGCAAAATAGTGATCAAACTGAACGAAATATATTTGTATATATAACAAAGAATAATATAAGAATTTTCAGGAATTAGATTAATTATTTATTTATAAAGATTATAATCTGTTGAGGTTCACACGCATCTAAATGTCATTAAACGAATAAGCGGTGTGAGCAAATGCATTCATTTAGGTATTTAGTAAATAATTTTTTTCTATTTAAAGATATAGTGGAATCTAAACATATTTGAGTTAGATATTCGAGCTTTTATCGTTAAAACGACAAAAGATAAGTTATTTTATCAAGTAAAAAAAATTTAATTTAAAAAGGGAAGCATATATAAATCATTTCATGAATGAGAAAACTTTATAGTATAGATCTAAATTTTATCTAATTTTTAATTAATTTCTGTGTGGGAAAACATCTTAATTTTATCAGACTGGTAGAAAAGCCCTTAAGGGCAAGGAAGCAGCTGCCCAAGTGAAGAAAATCCTCCTTTGGCACGTGGCACCAAATGAGAGGGTGCATAGCTGAATAGAACAAGGAACAAATGGCCTGGCCGTTTGCCATCAACTTTCTAGAGGGAAACTACAAAATACTTAAAATTAATTTGACTGAGAATACAAAAAAAAAAAAACTAATTAGAGAGTTTTCTTATAAATGAGGAAATATATTACCCTCCGGTAAAAAGGAAAAGTTGCAAAATTGAGAGGGATTTAACGCTAGGGGTTGATCAATTGGAATTGCATTGAGTTTGTAATTAAAATACAAAAAGGTCATTGAACAGGTCGAGGGAAGTCTTGAGACAATCGGCGGATGACAATGTCGTCCTAAGCCGAGCCTAATTTGAACACAAAATCAATAGAGGGAACAGAGCAACAACACCGCTTGGCAACCGCTGATTACGTCTTCACTTGGGTGAATTTAATTAATCTCTTAAATCCATTAAAGTTGTCGTTTCTATATATTTACTACAAACGGGGTCTTTTAATTAAAAACTTTTATCTTTTTAAATTATGCTTAATAATAATAAAAAAATGAGCATCTGCTTAAAAGGGTGTGCTTTTCTCTCTAATGTAATATACCTTTTATGAGTTGATGAAACATAAAGCCGGGGTTCTAATGAGCAGGTGATGCCAGAATGAACAATAAGCTGATAAAATGGTTTTGATCCATAGCATGAGTATTTATATGGCGCTAGACAGCTGGACGAGGATCTTTTGAATAGTCGGAGACCTGGCGACAAAAATGGCCAAGAGTTTTCTGAAGGCTAATTTTTTCAGAATTGGTTGCATTTTTTGCATTTTAGTGATGGAAAAAAGATACTCTAGAGTCAGCACTTCCAGTACAGGGGCCTTTGGCGGGAATAAGCCGGTAAAGTTGCGGGAAGATGGTTTTTCGCAAATGTCTCGAAAACGATGCGGTTTTCCGCAAAAATTCATCTATACAAAAATAATCAAAATTAAATTACAAACAAAAATGGTCTAGTAATCACTCTAAAGTGAACGGTTCGGGAGATATAAAATTTGTAATTCATATATGGTTGTCATTGTAACAAGATATAAATATTTCTCTATTTCAGTGTCTCCTGTCGTATGAATTATAAATTTCACCCCTCTATATCTCCCGAGCCGTTCACTTTAGCGTGATTATGTACTAGACCATTTTTATTTGTAAGTTAATTTCGATTATTTTTGTATAGATGAATTTTTGCGGAAAACTGCAGAGTTTTCGAGATATTTGCGAAAAACCATTTTCCCGCAACTTTACCGACTTATTCCCGCCAAAGGTCCCGGTACTGGAAGTGCTGACTCTAGAGTTTCTTTCCATCACTAAAATGCAACCTATTCTGAAAATATTAGCCTTCAGAAAATTCTTGCCCATTTTTGTCGCCAGTTCTTATTTAGTGAATCTATTAAGTCTGCGATTCCAGCCAGAGAAATAAGCCTTTTTATTTCAGCTTCGTCTTGATCAGAATCTCACCCCTCGAGGGCCCTTAAAGATACACTATCTATTTATGATATGCAGGCCGAAATCCACCCAAAAAATAAATAAATAAATAAATGAAAAGAGAGAAATAAAGTTTTAAAATTTTAGAAGTGGGATAATCAGTCGGAAAAATATTAGGTCCATGGTCCTCGTAATTAGGGCTGTGCAAAATAATCGATTAATCGATTATTTACCGATTATTTTCTTAAAAAATAATTGATTTTTAAAAACAATATAATCGATTATTTTCCATAATCGATTTTGAAAACACTAGATTATTTCCCTCTAATCGATTAATCGGAATAATCGATTATTTGTCCTAATCGATAATCGATTGTTTGTCCTAATCGATAATCGATTATTTGTCCTAATCGATAATCGATTGTTTGTCCTAATCGATAATCGATTGTTTGTCCTAATCGATAATCGATTATTTGTCCTAATCGATAATCGATTATTTTTCCTAATCGATAATAATAATAATTTTTCCTAATCCTAATCGATAATCGGTTATTTTTCCTAATCGATAATCGATTATTTTCCTAATCGATAATCGATTATTTTCCTAATCGATAATCGATTATTTTTTTCCATAATCAAACACCCTTACTAGTGATATGTATAAATTTATTAAATGATTTTATTAATGCAAAATAATTCATATTATAAAAACAATTGTAAATTAAAACACCCTCATGAAGAGATAGTCAAAATTGACGTTGGTTTAATGAAAAAAGAGGCATTTTACTCAATGTCCTCAGAGTAAGTTTTTTTTGAATATGTTATAAATAGATTTGATGAGTTTTTCCTCCCCGAGTCTAAGGTGGAGACCTTTATTGAGTAGGTTCATGGTGGGGGACCGGAAGTGGCCAAGGTCCCCTCCGCAAGTCAGTCCCCCAAAAGAGAGAGACAGGAAGGCTTGCTTCTTCACTTCTCCTGACCTAGGAGAAACGCCGCCGTCGGGTATCGATCTCGAGGACCCAGCCCCACGAGCCCCACCCACGTGCCCACGCACCCTGCCGAACTACCCTCGCAGAGATAATGTCGTTAATCCTAGCTGCTATTTAGAAATTATTCTTTCTGACAGCCAGATGGTCGATAGATTTTAACAAGGGTGTTGTAAATTTTTCACACTCTTTTTTTGTTTTGTAAAAAAAAATCATTAATTGGCAATATGTTATTTTTTTGGTAGAATTCACCTCAAAAAATTTAACAAGAATTTAAACGTCACAACTACACATTAGCACACCCCTTGGTATTTTCCGAGAGGGGAAAGTACAGTATAGGTAAAGGACCATGCTTTGTCATGAAATTTACCCATTAGTTAAACCCTACACAGTATATAATAATTAAAATCTTTTTTTATCATTCAAGATGATCTTACTGAGGTATAACAATGAAACAATTTTAGATAAATGATCTTAAATGACAAAAGGCAGATTTAGGAGTTAAGAGCAATAGAGAACATGCACATAATCGTATAATAGGAAAGAGGGCATTTAGGAGTGAATACTACACCCACTCTAAAGGTCTTCAATAAAACTATAAATTAAAATTTTTCATCAATTTACTTTGACATAATAAGTTTCTTAAATGAAAGGGTTTATTTAAATATTTGTTTTTTATTTTCCTTGGCTGACTCCATTCCACGCATTATATATTAATATTTATTTTTTGATATAAATAATTTTAAGTAAAGCATATTAAAATTTTCTTAACGAATTTTCTTCGGAGTATTTTTGAAACTAGTCCACTTATTTTTGACGGAGGTGTATAGCTGATAATATGTAGTTTAAAGGGTTTTTCCAATTAGCAAGCACCTAGTAGTGTTTCAATTTATTTTTAGTAATGTGCCAGGACTGACGTTTCGGTCGCTTATAGGACCAATCTCAGGGCCAGGTCATTGTCAACATATTGATCCCCCAGTTGTCATATTGGCAAAAGACATTATTGAATTAATAAATATAATTTGGTCATTAGATTTATTAAATTAATAATATCTTTTGCCAATATGAACACTGGAGACAGTGTCAATATGTTGACAATGGCTTGGTCTTGAGGATAGTCCTATATGCGGCCGAAACGTAGGCACAAGCGCATTAATAAATATAGATTGAAACACCACTAGCTGCTTGATCATTGGAAAAATACAGAAACCTAGAAACTACAGTATACTTATTATTTTTTTTTTTTAATCATTGAGTGCAGCTTCTGGGATTCAAACTTATGCAACTTAAATGAGTATCATATAGATTTAAATCTGATTTTTATTATATAAAATTTATTTTGTTGAGATTTCACTTTCTTTTTTTACTTTCTCTTATTTTATTTAAGATCTTTTTTTGGCATTGAAGGCCATTTAGATCCTCTCTCTCTATTTTTTTTTAACACACTTTTTTCCCATTCACACACATACACACAGTCTTTTCACGATACCCGTTATTTGTAAATATATCTATTGGGGGTCCAGGCATTCTTATTTAAACCATTTGGTATCCAAATAGCTTAAATAAAATCTTCGGACTGCCTGGGATCCGAACCCTCAACCCTTGGTATACAAGGCAGGCGTGTTATCAACTACACCAAGCCCGAGGGCCTGTCCCTATTTATTTCTATTGAATTAGTAGCTAATCCAATTGAACATAAATAGGCCTCCTTAAAAGTCTGGAGAATAGAGCAGCCGCCACCAAGATCGTAGCGCAAATAGTGCCAAGCGCGGCGGAATCTGGGGTGGTAATGATCATAAATAAATAAATACAGAGTAACCGCAGTAGCCGAGAGAAAATAAAAAAAAAAAATTACAAACAAATTTTAAATATGGAGGGTCTCTTGCTGATAACATTTTAAATACTATCTAAAATACAATATTATAACAATGGAAGAAGCAGAGGTACTTCACAAACAAAACGATAAGATAAATTTAACCTCGCAAACAAACCAAATTCGTAGTTTCTTATTTTGAAATCAATAGTTAGCGGTTTCCTTTTTATTATACAATTATTTTCAACTTCCTATAAATCTGTTTGGAAACTTTTGACCCTTTTTTAGGGACGTTATCCTGCTTTCCCATTATATATTTTCCTGTCTTAAAATTTTGTCCCCCTACATCTCAGGCGCCCCATATTCACTATTCCCCCTTGTATTCACCAAAAGGGGCGTTGGTTTTCAGAGAGGAATATATAGCAGTTCTGATTGAAAAAGAGCTAGAAACGAACAACTGTCTTTTTCTTGCGAATAAATTGGTTTAGTTGTATTTTTTAGCATCCATTCCGTATAAGTACAAAAAGTTTATTAAAAAAAATAAAATAAAAAAAAAATTTTTAAAAAAATGCTTTTATTTAAATTGAACTAAAAAGAGAGAAATAAGAAAGAAATAATTTAATTGTTCTTGTTAAAATTTTTTAATATTTGACTTAAAATAAAAGCGTGGGGCGCTTCGAAGTGATTCCGAGGCTCGCGCCCCACGCTTTTATTTTAAGTCATAAATATTAAAAAATTTTAACAAGAACAATTAAATTATTTCTTTCTTATTTCTCTCTTTTTAGTTCAATTTAAATAAAAGCATTTTTTTAAAAATTTTTTTTTATTTTATTTTTATTTTAAGCTTTTTAGTCATCAATATGATAAAGTACCACATTAGTTTGGCCTGTATTGATTTGGTTTAATTGAAAAATTATTCATTATCATAAAAAAATGACTCGTAAATATCAAAATTCAAAACTATAGTTAATAGGGCCTTATTTGCGTGAGGCTTCAAATAAAGTACCACATTAGTTTGGTCTATTTTGATCAAAACCACCATATAGTGGCGTCATCAAAAATGACTCTTAAGTATTACATTTCACACCTCTAGCCCATCGGGAAGTCTTTTGAAATTACATTAATTCGCGAAGGGTTTCAAATAAAGTACCACATTAGTTTGGTCTATTTTGATCAAAACCACCATATAGTGGCGTCATCAAAAATGACTCTTAAGTATTACATTTCACACCTCTAGCCCATCGGGAAGTCTTTTGAAATTACATTAATTCGCGAAGGGTTTCAAATAAAGTACCACATTAGTTTGGTCTATTTTGATCAAAACCACCATATAGTGGCGTCATCAAAAATGACTCTTAAGTATTACATTTCACACCTCTAGCCCATCGGGAAGTCTTTTGAAATTACATTAATTCGCGAAGGGTTTCAAATAAAGTACCACATTAGTTTGGTCTATTTTGATCAAAACCACCATATAGTGGCGTCATCAAAAATGACTCTTAAGTATTACATTTCACACCTCTAGCCCATCGGGAAGTCTTTTGAAATTACATTAATTCACGAAGGGTTTCAAATAAATTACCACATTAGTTTGGTCCATTTTGGTAAAACCAAACTCACAATTTGCGTCATCAAAAATGACTCTTAAATATCAAATTTCACACCTCTAGCTCATCGGGAAGTGTCCTTAACAAAGCCATAAAGTTGGTGACCTTGAAAGAGTAAGTTAAATAAAAGCATTTAAAAAAAGTATTCTTGTTCTTTAAATAAAAACCAATGAAACGATTGCCAAATCTTCTTTCGAATAGTACTGATTGGGAACGGATAATGTGTGAATAGAAGCTCTTATATGTTCCGGATGTCACTGACACAGCCCTGATTGATGTAAATAGGGCTTTGTTAGATTTGGTGAATATACGAGGTCATTATATAAAAAAAAATACAACTCTTAGATAACTTAAAGATAAGTTTTAATATAAAAATTTGGGATTTATAATGGCGTATGTGTATTTTCCATATCAAAATCAATTGCTTTTTAGCTCTAGCAAGACACTTTGAGGCGGCTTGTTATCAACATATTTATTTACATAATACACGTTCTTCCTGGCGGACGTTGCCATACGGAGATATTGGGGAGAGAGCGATGAATAATAATTTATTAATAATTTTGTTTATGACATAGGGTCCTTTAGAAAAATTGCATAAAACCAACTTCATTGTGACTCTGGATACAAATGTCAGAATTATAGTTTTTTTTTTACTAAATTATAAGTAAAAAGTCAGCAGTTCAAGGATAGTTTATTACAGTATTTCTTTTTTAATTGATGTCAATGAAGGCAAATTAGTAAATGTGAAAAATGAGGTTTTTTACAAGGTGACATAAACGTAAAGGCTTTTTTTAGAATGATGCTTAAAATTAGGATTTCCGTTTCATTCATAAGATATATCATATCGTTGAAGAGCTTTTTGAAATAACTTCTTAAATTTTTTAAATTAAAATTTTTATTTATTATTATAAATAAGTGTAATAATATTTATTTTAATAAAAAAGTTAATTTAAATGAAGAAAAAAAAATGTTTATATTTTATAGGAAATAAAAATGGAGCTGGTGGCAAAGGTCAAACCCGTCCCAGGCGAGAAATTTATTTCAATTGAATAGAATACCAATCAAATGGAATAAATAGGACGGGGTCTAAATGGCCTCAGATACCGAAAATGACCTTAAACAAATTAAAAAAAAAATGGATCAACATTCTATTAGACATTGTAAAAGCTAAATTATAAATATATGGGGACATCTAGAGTTGAACCCTGAGAGAAAAATTTAATTAAAATAATTTTAAATTTTCCTGAGCATGTAGAACGTTCCCTGGTAGCCATTGATTTTATGTTTTTTAAATTTGTATAATAAAGTCGAAGTCCTAAATGGTCTCACAAGGAGTCCCCACGGGTTGTGGGTCACCGATTTTTTTCAAACTCATAGGATTTGAAGATTAGTATCTGGACATCAATTTCCTAAATCAGTACGGTGCACTACTCAAGAACACTCAAGAAAATCGACTTTGAAGACGATCAAGATTTCCGAGTTGTTTAAGTTTGGATAATTTTATTTATATGTAAACAGTGCCTGGTAGCCGTGTGAGTAAGCGCAACAGTCTATTAAACAAGGAGTCGCTGGTTCGATGCTTGTTCGGGACATTTTTTTTTTTAATTTCAATTCTCTATCCGCATATACAGTATCTCTCATATTAACATTTATAAAATTGAAATTAAATTAACAAATATTTTTTCAATATAAATTAACATCTTTTATTTTTAATTACCACTCGTTACACACTGAAAATACGAATATTTATAATAAATTGAAATTTGGTATAAAAATTAAAAACTATACTACTAAAAACTACAGTTTTCACCGCACAACAACACGTTTTATCGACTAAAATCTTATATGTCCTAAGTTGCCGAAAAGACAGTGTGCATGTGTGTGTGAGTGGAAAAAAAGGGTGAGTGTTTAAAAAAAAAAAGATATATGAAAATATATGCAACGAATCGTCTTATTTAACAATAAGATGTTTTTAATTTTTATACCAAATTTCAATTTATTATAAATATTCGTATTTTCAGTGTGTAACGAGTGGTAATTAAAAATAAAAGATGTTAATTTATATTGAAAAAATATTTGTTAATTTAATTTCAATTTTTTAAATGTTAATATGAGAGATACTGTATATGCGGAAAGAGAATTGAAATTAAAAAAAAAAAAATGTCCCGAACAAGCATCGAACCAGCGACTCCTTGTTTAATAGACTGTTGCGCTTACTCACACGGCTACCAGGCACTGTTTACATATAAATAAAATTATCCAAACTTAAACAACTCGGAAATCTTGATCGTCTTCAAAGTCGATTTTCTTGAATGTTCTTGAGTAGTGCACCGTACTGCTTTAGGAAATTGATGTCCAGATACTAATCTTCAAATCCTATGAGTTTGAAAAAAATCGGTGACCCACAACCCGTGGGGACTCCTTGTCAGTAGCAGAAAAAGGTTTAAAATAAATAAATAAATTTTAATTTTTTATTAGAAATTTTGAGCTCAAAGTGCTCGAATCTACAAGGGAATTTATTATCCCTCACTTGGCGGCATGCATGTATCGGAAGGCCTTAATTGATAGACAACACTGACATAAATATAACTAACGATACAGCCGAAGAAAAACTAATTCGAAACATACGATTTTTTTTTACTTTCTCTTAGCCTATATATGAAATATATAGGAGAGAAAGTATTGCGATCATGTCAAAAATTCGATGTCGAGATTTTGATGGATATACATGTTTTGAGGTCCCCTGAGTCCAAAAAAGTGGGTCCCGCAAATTGGTCTGTGTGTGTGTATGTATGTATGTATGTATGTGTGTGTGTGTGTGTGTCTGTATGTGTGGACAGATTTTTAGCATGAAGGAATTGAGCTACCGGATTGAAATTTTATATTTAACTTAGGTACCTTCCCACACGCTCAAAATAAGCTTTTGAACAAAATCGGCCAAAAAGTACTAGTACTTTACTGATGTACTTTTTCAGTTTTTTTCGATTTTCTCAAAATTCCCTCCAAGGATTTTTTTTAAAATTCAAAAATCAATTATTTTTTAGATGCTCTTTAAAATGTATATTCTCATTTTGCCGTTGAAATCTTCTGAAGACCACTTTACTCTTGTTCTTCATAGGAAAGATAGAAATGGTTGCCATGGTAACGGAATTTAAATCTTTTTCTTTTTATTAGATTAAAAATCAATTATTATTTAAATTCCCATTTATTTTTTTTTTATTTCTGTTTTAATTGTTTCAAAGAAAACATATATATATATCTCTCTCCCACTTGCAAACATTATCGTCTCTCTCTACTCTTTTTAAATTCCCTTTCCACTTTATCTTCGCATAGGCCTAATGTTAATTTCCTATAGGGATTTGTATGTTAATTTCGATTCAAAAGGGGGTCCCCTTTGGAACTTTTTACGCATTTAAAATTTTTTTTTCCAATTCTTATGAAATTTTGTATTTATTTACGATTCTATATTGTGTATAAAATGTCCAAATATGAGATTAAAATTTTGAAAAATAACCATAGTTTATTTGAAGCAGTCAACATTTAAAATGCAAGTTTGAAACTAAGGTGCTATCGGAAACTAAATATATCTCGACACAAAAAATCTGGTGTGACCAGCACAGTGCGCAACTTTCTCTTACCGAAGGGTAAGAGAAAGTTGTGTGCTGTGCGCCAGTCACACCAGATTTTTTTTTTATTTACTATGAGACAGTTTTGGCAAATACTAATTAATAATATGGAACTTTGATTTTTAAAAAAATGATAAAATGAAATTTTTTTTTTGTTAATAAACTTGGAAATTAATTATCAAGAAGGCGACTGATTAAAGGTAGTGTATAAAAAGATGTTGTCCTGGAAGTTCCCAAAAAAGAGAGGGGAGCAGTGGCAGATTAATGCAATTTTGTCGGGGGGGGGGGGGGCGGTTTTTTTTTTTTTTTTATTTAAAGACTTTGACGGCATCTATGGCCATTTAGACCCCTTTCCTATTTATTTAAATTGATTGGTAACAAATTCAATTGAAATTAAAGAGCGGAAATCATAATTTCTTTAGATTACTAGTTTTTATAACTGTTTGAATTTCTTCTCGGGGGGGGGGGAGGACGATCGCCCCCACCGCCCCCCCCCCTTTAATCCGGCCCTGGAGGGGAGTTCAATTTTGGAAGCAGACTCCATGGGCCTCTCGATGACAGTAACAAGAAGCGTAAGAGGAGATCTAAAATAGCGTGAAAAAAAGACTAGAGATATGATATAGATTTTTTTTTCTCAGTATAATAAAGTGGCAAATGATAAAACAGGTCTTTAT
The DNA here is from genome assembly GCA_023213315.1 of Euborellia annulipes. Classification (NCBI taxonomy): domain Eukaryota; kingdom Metazoa; phylum Arthropoda; class Insecta; order Dermaptera; family Anisolabididae; genus Euborellia; species Euborellia annulipes. The sequence continues at coordinate 7,480 of JAKCPI010008433.1, read as the reverse complement.
CAACCGAGATTAAAAAAGTCTCTTTTCTATTTCTCTTGTAAAAAATTCAACAATTATAGTAAAATTAATTATTTTAAAAGTCTATTCTAATTGGAATTTGGAAAAATAAGTTCAGAAAATACTTTTTTTTTATTAAATTTTTCACTAATATAAATTTATTTCTCCTGTTGAGAGTATATTCATGTTAACACCTAACTAGCTAGACAAGTACCGGAATCCCTGGAAGCAACCTGAGCCTGTTTTATGGCAGTTTAGTAGATATAAGGACAAGCAAAGCCTTCTTTCGTCAACTGAGTTTAAATGAAGAGGATTTAGGACTTTATATGGGGAGATTATGAGGCTAGCTTGTAGAAGAACAATATCAGGTTCTTTATTAAGTTCAAGTACAATAGAGTTCAATATTAAACAACGTAAACAAAACGCCATGAGTACGTTCTCTCATATCAACTATAAATAAATTTGTTTAAAAAGAAAAATTTTTTTTTTTTTTTTTTTACTTTTTGAAATTATTAATTAAATTTAAATTTTCATCAAAATGATAAGATTATTTAGTAATAGAAATTATTGATATAAAATATTGATCTCTCAAATAGTACAAAAATGGAAATAATTAGTTTATTTAGATTTTATTTCCTAAATGAATGAATCACGTTACAAGTTAATCAGTCTTGAGAATGATTTTTGATTTTATTTAGAGCCGTAAATAGGAGGGTGTGGAGCAAAGTATCTGGATGTTTTAAATCAACCGTTCTGACATAAAACACTTATACATTATCTTAAGCTGAAGAGAGAGGTTAAGAGCCTTAGATCCTTCTAAGAAGGGAGGAAATATTAAAATTTTCTTCCATAAGATAAATAAGAATAAATTTTGTTTATGGTAATATTAAAAAAGTAAAAATACGATAATACTCCGCTTGAGCTGCTAGGAAGTAGTGAATCAATCTGAAAGGATTATATTTCAACTTTCAACTTAAATTCCTATTTGTATATATATTTTTTAATAAAATTGTACAATTTTATTTTTTAAATATTTCAATAAAATTTATATAAAAAATTGGCTAATATTTGGATATTTTGATGGACTTTGGGAAGGGATCACTTCAAATATTTTCCCTGAATTAAGGCCACTGTTTCCATTAGATTTTGAACCAATTACATTTTTAATAATTGAGAATCTTCAAGGAAAAGAAGATATCGATTTAAAATTCATTTTCTTCCAAAAAAAGAATTAAAAAATATGAGTGAAATCATCAATAATAGAATAAAAATCAGATAATGTGTAATTGAATATTTTCAGGTACTTTAGGGCCCGTTGTTCGTTTATTTGATTATATTAAAATATTTATTGATAAACAAGAGAAAAGGTAGCTAGCTGTTAATTTCAAATAACGAAGAAAAAGTGCTATCCGACAAAATAATCAATAATTGGAGAGCTTTATTACAGAAGCTCATCTTTTAGCTGCTACCACCATTTTTTTAAGAATCTTCAATGGACTCTCAGCGTTCTACCGAAGTTTACATTCAATTATTAGCATTTATTTTTTTTTTTTTTTTATTTATTTACCCGTTTAAGCCATAGGCCATTGGGTTAAAACTGGATATAAAAATACAAAATTCATATAAAAATACTTATAAACAAAACAATATGAATACAAAAGTAATACTAGTCCAAAACAAGATTATAAATACAATACAAAAACAAAGCAATAAGAATACAATACCAAAGCAATATAAATACAATATTAAGACAATAAAAGTGCAATAAAAATACAAAAGCAAAACAATAAAAATACAATAACAAAAACAAGAAAAATACAATACCAAAACAATAAAAATACAATAACAAAACAATAAAAATACAATAACAAAGCAATAAGAATACAATAACAAAGCAATATTAACACTTTAGTAAAAATAAACTCACAAATTGATTTTGCAGGTCTTGCAAAAATCAAATATTTGGTTTATTAGTTCGTGGCTATTACATTTTATGATATCAGCAAAAGATGGAGGGTCTCTGAAGTGCGGCTGGATTAGGCTGAACAGCTGTTTTCTTTGAGTTGAGTATAGGGGGCATTTGAGGATAAGGTGTTCTGGGGTAGCTGGGGTTGGAGCACAGGTGCAATTTGGTGAGTTAACAATGTTGAATCGGAATAGGTGTGCAGGAGAGCGAGTGTGGTTAATGCGAAGTCTATTGAATAGTATTATGCACGGTCTAGAGATTCCCGTGAATTTGGTGAACCATGGTGGTGCGAGAAGGGGTTTTATTTTATGTAAGGCAGATCCTTTAATTTGGCTTGTGTAGTCCCAATTGTTGGTCCATTCTTGTTTTAATTCTCTTTTAAAGTGAGGGATAATATCTTGCCATGGTGTTAATTTAGTGAGGGTGTTTGTTCCTTTAGCTGCTTTTTTTGCCAAATAGTCAGCTATTGCATTTCCTTGCGAAGAGGCGTGACCTTTAACCCATTTTAATTCTATGCGTTTTCCATTTTCTTCAGATTTGAGAAGGAGGTTGAAGATGTCTATTATAATTTTCCTTGGGGTTTTTGATTTTTTGATGTTTTGAATCGCACACAGTGTGCTTTGAGAGTCTGAGTGTATATTGATTAGAGAATATGGTTTGTTGAGACTATAGATTACGGCTTCCCGAATGGCTATTGCTTCAGCCGAGAATACTGACATAGATGTGGGAAGTTTATAGAGGCCAAATTCAGCTGAGGTTGCGTCGAAAAAAGCTGCACCTGTACCATTTTGGTTTTTAGATCCGTCTGTATATATTTCTAACTCTGCCTTTCTATTATAGCTGCTCGCGTGACTATTTATACTTATTTTAGGTGAGAAATTAATGGAAGTCTGGTTCAGGAGATGTTTGGTAAAAAGAGAGGTTTTCTCTAGATTAATATTCATCCTTCTAATGTTAATAGCGGTAGCAATAAGTAATGGGATTCTAGTATGGTTCCAGTATCCTGTGGAGAAGTAAGTGTTTTCCAAGGAACTTATTGCTTCTATGCTGGGATGGTAAATCTTGGAGAGTCTTTTTATATAAAATTTTTTAGCTAAGAATTTTCTCCTGAATTCCAGAGGAGGCTCATTAGCTTCCGCCAATATAGCATTTGTTGGTGAAGACTTCAAATAGCCAAAGCTCAGCCGAATGCTTTGATATTGAATTTTATCCAAAGAAGACAGTAATGTATTCGAGGCGGAATTATAAAGGAACGAACCATAATCTAACTTAGAGCGGATTAATAATCTATAAATGGTCAACATCGAATTTGGATCTCCTCCCCAAGAAGTATTGTAGAGAGTGGTAAGTATTTTTAAATCGACTAAACATTTTTCTTTTATATATCTTATATGGTAGGACCAACTTAATTTTGTATCAAGATACATCCCTAAATATTTAACGTTAGCCTTTATTGGGTAGATGTTGGAGGCTAAGACTATCTGGTTTCCTATTTGTATTCTTCTTTTAGAGAACACACATATCGAAGACTTGGAGCAAGATATTTTTAAGAAATTTCTATCTAAATAGTTATTTAATTTTTTGAGAGAGTGGTCAAGGTCTAAGATACAATCACTCAAATTATTTGAGGAACTATAAATTACCAGATCATCGGCATATTGGAGAGATCTACAGTTACAACTTACTTGAGAGATTAAGTCATACATATAACAATTGAACAGAATTGGGGATAGAACTGAGCCCTGAGGCAGTCCTCTAAAGATTATTCTTGATATGGATTGATGTTTGTTCACGTTGACTAGTACGGTACGACCATAAAATAAGGAGAAGATTAATTTTGCAGAAGCTGAGCCTATTCCCAATTTAATTAGTTTCTTATATAACAAATATAAATTGACATTGTCGTATGCCCCCTCAATGTCTATGAAAGCTGACATTGTGAACCCTTTAGTAGCAAAACTTCTTTGAATATCCGATATAAGTATTGCTAAATTATCCATTGTAGAGTGATTTGAGCGAAAGCCGAATGAAAAAGTGGGGATTTTATAATTAGTTTCTAGGTAATTTTCAAGCCTGAACTTAATAAGTTTTTCGAATATTTTCATTATGCACGATGATAGCGCTATTGGTCTGTAAGAGGAGCCTTGATTTTTTTGGCTTGTTTGGTTTCAAGATGGGCAGTATGATGTACTTTTTCCATGAGGTTGGGATATTATTGGAATATCTTATATCATTGAATATTGTTAAAAGGAAAATTAATCCTGAGTATGGGAGATTTTTAATCATCGAGTAAAAGATACCATCCTCCCCTGGAGAAGAATCTTTTGATTCATTTAGGGCACGTTCAAGTTCATTTAATGAAAATGGAGTATCTATAATATCTGGCGTCGAGTCATTATTTATGGATATGTTACCTGCATCATTTTGTGGGACAAATGGAGGGGCAATTTTATCAAGGAATTCCTCAATTATTTCAAGGTCAAGCTCATTATTATTACGAGTAATATTAGCTCCTTTTAGTTTTTTTACCTTTAGCCATAAATCACGTGAATTACATGAGGAATTAATGGAAGAACAGAACTCTCTCCATGAATCACGTTTGGCTTGTTTAACCGTACGTTTAGCAATTGCTTGCGTTTTTTAAGTGAAAGAAGATTTTCTAAAATGGGATTATCTCTGTAAATTCTATGTGCGTTTTTCCTATTTTTGATGGCTATATCGCACTCGTGTGTCCACCAACACATAGGGATACGATGATTAGGGGGCGGTTTAGTTTTAGGTATTGCTAAAGCTGCTGCATAGTATACTTGCTCAATAAAAAAGGCATATCTAAAATCTAATGCTCCTGAATAAGGAAAATTTTCAAAATTAATTATTAGGCTACTTTTGTATAAGGTCCAATTGGCCTCCTTGATTTTAAATTTTGATTGGAAATTAGAGTAATCGAAATTTATTAAACTTTCTTTAGATATCAGTATTGGGTAGTGGTCAGAACCCATCGAGTCTTCTAGTACTTCCCAACTAAAAAGGGGAGCTATAGCTGATGAACAGAGGGAGACGTCGACTATAGATGTATTAAGATTTGCATAAATTCGCGTTGGGGATCCATCATTAAGAGGAATTAAATTATGGTTATCCGCAAAATCTAAGAGCGCTACTCCCTGGCGGTCTAAAAAAGCACATCCCCATTCAGGTGCATGTGAGTTATAGTCGCCCAAAATACAGAACGGCCCTTCTAGATTGTTTAGAATCTGATCCCATTCACTAGATGTCATAAAATGTCCTGGTTTGAAGTAACAGGACAAAATAGTTAGTTTTGACCTATCTGGCATTGTTAATCTAATGCCGCAAATTTGTATATTATTGTTTGTCAATTTAAGAGTACTGTTAAAATCCAAGTTATTTTTTATCAAGATCATTACGCCACCACCTCTACTTTCTGATCGATCGGCTCTTACTGTAAAATACCCTTTGATATTAAATTCATGATCAGGTCGTAGCCATGTCTCTGATATGGCTGCGATGCTTATATTTTTTCCCATAGCATCAGTTCTAGGCTACCCTTATTTCCCGCCACACTCCTAGCATTCCATTGGAGAATTGTGAAACTTTTGTGCCTAGTATTTGGAGTGAATTTTATTTAATGTTAATGTTACCTGAAGTAGCTCTTACCAGTGAAATATTATATCGAAGAGGCTAGGAGAGGTTCTTTTATCTTTTTAGGGTTAAGCTAGGTGGGCCTTAATTATATATTTATAAGATGGGGGACTTCACCTTCAGTAGGAGTTAATTTAGTGTAATTTTTTATTATATCATTTATCATTAATATGTGTTCTGACGATAACTCGTTAAATTGCAAAGAAGGGAATACAGTTGAAATTATTTTTTTAATAATTTCAATTATAATCTGATTTAGATTGAAATTAATACTACTTTGTAAATTACTTTGGTAAGTAGAACTGCTTAAAATTGGCCTTTCCGGAAGGTTGAGCAAATTTGAGGAATTTATAGCCTTTTGATACATGGGCGTCTTTCGTAAGGGCAATTTATTTTGTCTAATGTTTTTTTGACCTTCATTAAATTTTGAGACAGGGATGGGAAGTTTACATCTGTTACTGGCGGGGGATAAGACTTAATCACATTTGCATAGGAATCAATATCCTTTTCCTTATCCTTAGTTTCCTCCGTCCAAAGCTATACTAGCTTCTTTAAAGGAAACATTTTTATTGGCCATATATTCTTTAATTTTCCTTTGCTTTGCAAATTCTGGGCAATCTGGGTTGGTAGCCCTGTGATTACCCTGGCAGTTGATACATTTCACTTCATTTACTGTACACCTACATTCATCCATTTTGTGCTTATCTGAAGAACATAGTTCACAAACCGGATCTTTCCGCCTACATTTTAAACTAGTGTGGCCAAATTTAAAACAAAAGAAACACTGCACTGACCTTTGTATGTAAGGTTCGACCGAGCAATGTACTCCTAACAGGTAGATATGTGTGGGAAGCATTTGCGCCCTAAAAGTGAGAATGACTAGTGGCAGAGGTCTAATCTGCCCTTGCTTTTTATTAATAATTCTTTTAACTTTAATAATTTCTTTATCTGAGACAATTGAACTTAATATATCTTCTTCAGACAAAGTGCAGTCCACATCCCTAGCAATGCCCTGCCTATAAAGAAGAAAGTTAGGGATATAACATCCTAAATTATTATTTACCCAAAATTCTTTAGTTATGAGCCTATTAGCTAGCTTGAAATCAGCTAATTCAACCTTGAATCTGTCTCTGCCTATTTTTTTTATATAGCGGATATTTTTATATATTTCAAAATCATTATCCCTAATAATTTTACCAATTGCCATTGGGTGGCGTATCTTATTTTCCTTATTTTCTAAGATATCGACAAAGAGAGCGTAAGGCCCATCAATCTTTTTCATCAAATAAATTATTTTACATACCTCATAGAACGACTTAGTGACTCTTGACGAATAGAGTCTTGAGAAGCCCAATCATTTGCGAAAAATCATTAGATGCCGGGTTGCTTTGTTGTGAACAATTTATAAATGGCTGAGGCGTATTCTCAGAGCCCAGAGAAGAGGGTTCAGGGGGCAAAGAAGTGTGAGGGATGATAGTGTGTTTGTAATAGTTGTCTTCTTTTTAATATTTTGATGTTCACTGCTGGTTCCTTTTTCATTTTCCTCTTATATCGAGTATAATCCATTTCTTCATCCTCATTGTCATTTAATATATTTAAAGAGTTCACAATTAGGGCAGTTTCTTGAGGCCCTAAGGCCCATGAGTTCGTGCCCTCGGCCATTAACCTCCCACTTGGGGGTCGGATATAGCCACCCCTTCACTTACACTTCACTCCCACTTTTTATAAAAAATTTTTACTCGTCCAGTTAGGTGGGCTCTATGGCAAGATTTTTAAACACAGAAGCTCAAGGAATGAGTTCAAATTAAATTAAAAACTTTAACTTTAAGAAGGAGAAAATTTTTTTTGTTGTTAAACAAT
>JAKCPI010008432.1:0-34842 GCA_023213315.1 Euborellia annulipes | reverse complement strand
AAAATTTTTTAAGCAAGCACAAAATGCGAACCCAACATGCGATTGAAGCTTTCCTCTGGTGTGTGGAAGGTCGAGCCCGCCAATGGGCACAATCACAACAAGGGGTTGTGCAAAATGTTGAGGAGCTTCTTATCGAGTTCGAAAAAGAATTCTGGGGGCCTGAAGCTCAGGCGCAATTCATGCAACAGTTTATTTTTAGAAACCAACAAGCTCATTTACCCAATTTTAATCCCCTAGTTTATTTTCAAAGATGTTTTAAATGGGCACAATATCTTGACCACGGTTGGAATGAATCATACTTAATTCAAACTATTATTCAATATATGCCCGCAGGAATCCGAAACCGACTTTCAGTTATTAATCCAAAGTATGAAGAAGTATGTAGAGTTTTAAAGAATCTCTATATTTATGATCTTTGGCCTCCACAATTCCAAAACAGGAATCAGGGAAACTCAGATAATTCCCACCAAAACACCCATCGAGAACCACCTAGGAACAATCCAGCTAACAGTAGTCACAGTCGGGACGAACCCCAATCCGGCGGTAGAGAAAATTCTACAAACCAAAATGTGGCGTCAGCCCGTAGAGATGAACTTCGTTATAATTCTCAGAGCAATGGCCGCAATGTCAAAAATAATGAACGCTACAACGGCCCGCCGCAGCGCAATTCCAATCAACAGAACCGCAATCACACCGTGGCCTTTGCGGCCCCGGCTAATGACTATCATGACTCCGAAGAAGAGGAAAACTACAATCCTCTAGCCCCGAGGGTCGGCCGGGACTAGATCGACAACATAGTCGGCCATATTCAGTTCAAGCTTCTTCTACAACCAATAAATTTAACGCCAATAACAACCAATGCCTATGGGTGTCCCTCAAATTTGGCGAGCATGTAGAATGGGCTCTCATCGACACTGGTAGTGAAATATCTCTCATAGATGAGAGTTTATATCTCAAGTTCTCCCAAAAGGGCATTAAAGCAAGAACTTTAAAAGTACAGGCGACCTACATCCATGGAATCACTGGTTCTCGTAGCAATAAAATAAACCAAGCCGTGTGGATGGAATTTTTATTAGATAACAAACCACAGGACATGACGTTTTTAATTATCCCCAAAAGTACGGTACCTTGTATACTAGGAATCGATTGGTGTAGAAAAGTGAATTTAAAAATAAATTTTTTTGAAAATAAAACTGAAATCTTAGTTGGAAATCAACTAATAAATCCTCAATATAAACTTCCAAACCAAAATGATCGACAACTAGGTTGCCAGTTGGTACAAACAATTTTTCCAGGGAAAATTGTCATGATGGCCAATTTGGAAGCACAACCAAATACTCTTACAACAGGAGAAAATCAAGCATTTGTAGCATTACTCGAAGAGTATGCCGATATATTTTCGGATAAGCCCGGAAAAATAAAAGGTTTTGTTCATGAGATTGTAATGAAACAAACTGAGCCTTTCAAAGCTAATACTTACCCCATCCCGCAGGCCCATCGAGCGAAGGTACGCGAGCTTCTCAAACTATATTTGGAGTGGGGAGTATTGGAACGCGCTAATAATGAATTTGTTAACCCTATAACCACTGTAAGTAAAAAGGACGGCGACATAAGGTTGTGTCTTGATGCAAGAATGTTGAATTCACGAATGAAGTCTACCAACGAGGTTCCACCTCCACCGGATGACTTCCTCCTCGTAGATCGTCATCCCCTTTGGCTCTCAACAATCGACTTCACCAAGTCCTATTGGCAAGTTGAACTCTCTCCAGAGTCCAGAAAATATACGACATTCTTATTCGAGGGAAGAGCTTACCAATTCGCCCGTCTCCCCTTTGGACTTAGCACCAGTGTGGCTGTTTTTAACCGAGCCATGGACTGGGTGCTGGGTCCAGAGTCCAAAACATTTGCCGCTAACTATATCGATGATATTCTCGTAACATCGGACTCATTTGGCGAGCACTTGTTACATCTTAAATCGATCTTTCAAAAATGTCGTGACTTTGGGGTAACCGTAAATAAAGAGAAATGTAATTTTTTTAAATCAGAAGTGAAATTTCTCGGATTCATTTTAACTAGAGAGGGGGTACGACCCGATGAAAAAAAATTAAACATTATTAGAGATTGGCCAACGCCGAAAACAAAAAAACATCTAAAATCATGGCTTGGTTTAATCTCGTACTACAGACGATTCTTTAATAATTGTTCGGCACTTGTGGATCCTCTTCAAGAGCTCTTACGAGGTAATAAACCTTTTTTATGGAAACAAGAACACACCGAAATTTTCGAAAAATGTAAACAGGCATTTATAAAAAACACAATATTAATAAACCCAGACTACCGAAAGCCTTTCATCCTGTATACAGACGGGAGCTACAGAGGATTGGGAGCAGCCCTTGCCCAGGGGAGTGTCGACGACGAAGGAGTGATATCATTTGCTAGTCGTTCCTTAAAACATTATGAACGTAACTCTACTGTTACAGAGTTGGAACTTTTGGCCATAGTCTGGGCCCTTCAAAGGTTCCGAACCATTATTCTAGGATTTCCTATTATATTAAAAACAGACCACAAAGCTCTTGAATCGCTCAATCACACTACTTTGGTCCATAATGCCAAACTAGCCAGGTGGTCTGAGAGGATTCAAGAATACAACATCCACATAGAATATATCCCCGGAAATAAAAATGTGGTGGCAGATGCATTGAGTCGCCAACTCGACTGCCATTACTCGCCTGTAAAAAATTTATTGGTCGCCACCAATAAATCGATTCCTCTTAACTCATCTGATTCCATCTTAGTAAAAAGAGTGCTTCACGAACAACTACAGGACCCTATTTTAGCGGAGATAATTAAAAATTGCGGAGAAAATAATTCTTATAAGAATTACTTAACGCAAAACTATATTTTATTAAAAAAACGAGCGCATGAAGGAGAAAATATTAGAGTCGTTGTACCAAGCCACTTAACAAAAGAGTTGACTATTGAATATCATAATTTTTATGGCCATTACGGACAGGGTAAAACAAAATGGTTCCTCGAACGTGAATTATACTGGCCAAATATGTCCAAAACGGTGAAAGAAGTGGTGACACAATGTGATATTTGTCAAAGGGCCAAATATCCTCCGTCCTACCTCTCAGAAGGCTCTTTTCATGTACTGGCAACAGAAAAGGCATCCTTAGTGAGTATAGATATTTACGGTCCACTTCCTCGGGCAGAGGGAGGACACAAATATTTATTTGTTTTTCTTGACGCCTTTACGAAATATGTCAACCTAATTCCATCAAAGAAAATCAGTACGAAGGCCGCCATACGCGTGCTAGAACAATTTTTAAACACCTCTCCCAAACCTCAAACTATCCTTACAGATGTGGGTAAACAATTCACATCCGCAAGGTGGGGACAAGTTCTAAAAAATCACAATATTGAAGTCCGGTACGTTGCCACTAGGAATCCACAGGCAAATGTGGTCGAAAGGGTGATGAAAGAACTCAATCGCCTATTTAGGACCTATGCACATCACCAACACACCTCCTGGTATAAATTAATAGATACGGTACAAGAATTAATAAATTCAGCACCAAACGAGACCACTGGTGTACCGCCCTGTGTATTACAGTTAGATCGGCCACCACTCTCACCATTACAAAATGCTCTGGGGCCTCTACTGGGACAACCTCTAAGCTCACAAACTACTCACGAAATCGTTTTGTCCCGCATACTTCATCAACACCAAAGAATTGATAAAAAAAGACTTAGTAAGGAGAAATTCAAAAATCCCTATAAATTAGGTGATTTAGTCCTTGTTAAGTCACATAGACTTTCATCTCTTATTGATAAACTCACACATAAATTTTTCCTATTGTATGAGGGACCGTATTATATTGCACAGATTGATGGAGGAGGAAGTTATTTAATTAAAGATGCTCATGATAAAACAGTTGGCCATTTCAATACACGACTTTTAAAACCTTACCATTATAATCCTTTGTTGGCCATCCCTTCAGACCCATCCATATTTTCCTCTTTTAAATCCGTTACACAAATAAAAAACCAACCAATTAGTGAAGAAGATGAAAATAAAACAACAGAAGATTCAGTAGACCAGCCTCAAAGTGATAACCACCAGGATCAAGGTGAGGGCCCAGTGACAGAAACCTTGTCCAAAAGTGTGCAACCAAGTATTCCACTTACTCAGCCGATTCAAGCAACCAAACCAAGACAACATCGTATCTGGCAGTTAGATCCTGACTTAATGAGGGTCACGCGTTCACAAACGCAAATAGTAACGGCTAGCCACGTGGATAATCAATCCACAACAGTCCATGAATCGTTGGACGGCCATGTGATCCAAAAGGAGAGCCGAAACGTCGAGTAAATCTCCACATCACACGCGACTCAACCCGAGAAAACTTATCTTCGCATATATATATATATATATATATATATATATGCGAGATGTGTACAAAAAGAAACCGAACTTTTGCTGTATCAGCTTTATTGTTTCTTGTACAACATTTTAAGCACTGTCCTCTTAAAAATAGACCCCTCTACTGGCAATACAGCGTTACCATCGTTTCTTCCATTTTTAGAACGCCTCCTGAAACAGATTTTGTGGAACGGCGCGCATGCTTCTCGTCTCATTGTCCTGTTTCTCTTCTGTGGTTTTGAAACGAAGTCCTTTCAACGTGTTTTCAGTTTGGGAAACAGGAAAAAGGATGCTGTGCGAAGGAAGAGGCCTGAATTATGGGAAAACCAGAATTGTTGCATCATCACAATGGGCCAGCTCACGCGTTACTCCTTGTCTGCAGCTATCTAGCAAAACACCATATTCCCGTTGTGCCCCATCCTCTCTATTCTCAGGACTTAGCCCCAGCAGACTTTATCAAACCATCGAGGAGATACAGGACAATGCGACGAGAAGCCTGCGCGCCGTTCCACAAAATGTGTTCTAGGAGGCGTTCCAAAAATGGAATAAACGATGGGAAAGGTGTATAGCCAGTAGAGGGGACTATTTAGAAGGGGACATTGCTTCAAATGTTGTACAATAAGCAATAAAGCTGATACAGCATAAGTTAGGTTTCCTTTTGTACACACCACGAGTTATATATTTTTTAATTAATTAATTCTTAGAACTCAGACTAAACAAATTCCATTATAAAATTTTATTAAATATTTAAAATGAAATTCAATAAAATTTATTCCATTACCAAATATTTAATATCAGATAATATACTGGGTACAAAATAAAAACAAATTTTTTCTTGTTGTCAACAAGTTTTGTCGCCCCCGGGTGTGGCGTAGTAGATAGCGTGCTAATCTCCTATACCAAACGTCGCGGGTTCGGACCCAGGCAGTCCGAAGATTTTATTTAAGTCATTTGGATACCAGATGGCTTAAATAGAAATGCCTGAACCCCAAATTGATTTATCAATTACAACGGTTATCGTCAAAGTCTTATATGGCCTAAGTTGCCGAAAAGACTGTGTGAATGTGTGTGTGAGTGTGAGTGTGAATGAGAAAAAAGTGTGAATGTTTAAAAAAAAACAAAAAAAAACAAGTTTTGTCCAAAATGTGTTAAGTGGCCCAAGAGAAGCAGGGATGTATTAATATTTTCATGTCAATTTATAGAATTTTTTATATTTTGTTTTTAGAGAATGGAACGTGAATATAATTGCAAAGTAACCCTTGGAAAACCTAAGGTTTCTTTCCGAGAGACATTATTAAAACCTTGTGAATTTGATTATCTTCATAAAAAACAATCAGGAGGTCAAGGTCAATATGCTCGAGTAATTGGAGTACTAGAACCACTTCCAGCGCAGGACAATGTACGGATTGAATTTGTAGATGAGACTGTTGGAACAAACGTGCCAAAACAATTCATACCTGGCGTTGAACGAGGATTCAGACATATGACTGAAAAAGGTTTCTTTCTTAGTTTATTTTTTATTTAAAAATATTTCTGATCCCAGGGTCGTAGCACAGTGGTAGAGTATTCACCTCTTGTGCTTGGGATCAGCTGTTAGCCTCCCATTAAAAATTTGTTTCAATTGAATTGGATACCAATCATTTGAAATAAATAGGGATTTGGTCTAAATACCTTTAGATGCCGAAAAAAATCATAAACAAAAATATCTCTTTTTAATCCAGTTTGTTTTATTTTTAGGTTTACTCTCAGGCCATAAGCTCTCTGGTTTGAGATTCGTTCTTAAAGATGGAGCTAACCATTGTGTGGATTCAAGTGAACTTGCATTTTTTCTCGCAGCACAAGGAGCAATTAAAGAAGGTTTCTAACATTTTTAATATTTGATATTATAGTATAAACTTTAGCCGAGGAGTTCTTAAACTTGTGTAGTTCTCGGAGCCCATGTACAATAAAGAAATGTGATAAAGTCTTTAGAACACGTTTTCTTCTCGGTCTTCAACGTAGGCTATTGATGAAGATTAGCTCATTTATAACAAAATTGATAACATCATATAAAATAGGAAGAAAAAGTGGAACCGCATTCGAATAGAAAGACGCCTTCGAGATTTGGTGCTGGAGGATTCTTATGGACGGCCCTTACTAACAGACAATTCTAGTAAAAGTCCACATGAATCAGCAAATCTTCGAAGTGACATCAAGATGTTAATCAAATCCCTCGGCCATCTCATCCCCCTCATTCGGACATCAGCTTGGAGTGGTTCATCGTGCAGGGAAGGTAGAAGAGTGAGAAACAGATTACCAACAAGATGAGTAGACCAAGTAAGAGAAGATCAGAAGGAAATGAGGGTGACTCCTCTTGAAAGAAGAAGAAAATAATTGTATTATCAGTTTAGTTACCTTGCCTTTTAGCCATAGCTTAAAGACCAAGAAGAAAACTATGTGTTTAGATGACTTTTATTCATTAACGGTCCATCATCCTGTAATTATAAAGAAATACTTTGAAATACTGATGAACTAAAGAAGAAAGCAACCAGAAACGAATCGTCTATTTGATTAATTAGCCTATACGTCTTTTGATAAAATGTTTCGCTAATCATCAGTTGAATAAAAGTTTTAAAATGTTTAATTCTCTTAACACAACTGAAGATGGGGAATCGAAGTTTAATTAATCAATCAAGGCTCATTTGTTACTAAAATATTAAATCTCTATTTATCCAACTTACATAAATTTTTGTGAAATACCTCTTAAAAAATTTTTTGTTTTTTTTTATTTTCCCTCACACGGCCACTGCTCCGAAACCATTTGGCCGGTTCCCGGTTTATAGAAAAAATGGTCACAAAAGCAGACGAGAGGAAATTAAAAATCTTATTACAATATATCTAATCCTATCTCACTCTCTAGATTAAAACACTAGGACTGTCCTCTTTATAGGAAACAGGACTTCATTCTTAAGTGAAATATATAATTTATCAACCGACTTTTTATTTTTGGGACAGCCTAGGAAAACATGATCCGTGTCTCCCACTGTCTTACTGTCACAATCACAATAAACGTGTTCCTCTAGATGGAAATGGAAAAGTCGCCTGGGCGTGGCAACATGCCTAAACGAAACCTGATAATAATTGAAAGTGAACTGATAATTAATATCAAGTTCCTATAAAGATGACAATCCTTGAACCAATGTAGAATTATTTTATTATATCTAAAATTATTTAGTTTAAAAGGTTTCCTAATTTTTCCAATTAGAAAGCAGCTAGTAGTGTTTCAATTTATATTTATTAATGTGCCAGGGCCGTCGATTCGGTCGAATATAGGACCACCTCCAGAACGAAGCCATTGGCGCGGTTATATGACCACTGGAGGATCAAATGTCAATGGTTTGGCCCTGAGGATGGTTTTATATGGGACCTATTAGCTGCTTGCTCATTGGAGAAATCCAGAAACCTCTAAACTCATATTATCAGCTATACACCTCCGTCAAATAAAGTTATTTAATAATTTTTTTTTTTTTTTTTTAGTTTTTGAATATGGCTCTTGGATGATTCTTGAGCCGATAATGTCCGTGGAAATCTCAGCACCTGATGAATTTCAGGGAACAGTCATAGCTCAACTCAATAAACGTCATGGCATCATCACCGGCACCGATGCCAATGAACAAGGCTGGTTCACGCTAACTGCTGAAGTTCCTCTTAATGACATGTTTGGATATGCTGGAGACTTGAGGAGTGTAACACAGGTGAGTTTTTAAAAACAAGCTCTTCAGGTTGGGTCAGCGTTGGGTCGTAAATCAACTTGTGGTTTTCGTATAACAATATTGTAATTGTGGCTGTTGAGTTGTATCAAGGAAGGGTTGCAAAAGCAGAGACTAGCAGCCACATGGTTATAATAATAATCCTCTCTGCGGGTATAAACGAATAAGTAAAATAAATTGATAGTTTGTCTAAATTTCTATAAGTACCTACCTGAACTGCTATTAATTATGATGAATTAATTTAATAATTTATTATATTAAGAACGATGGGTCTTGAAAATCAAATAAATACACAATTCTTGCTTTAACTCCAATAGTCGCGCCCCTAAAAGTAACGTCCATAGTCGCGTTGTATCTATGAGATACATATTCATTTTGTGTCTGTAAAGAACATGAAAGTCATATATTATAACTACAAAATAAGTATACGTAGACAAAAGAAGTTGGCATGTACCATCTATTGCAATAGTATTGAGAATAAAGCCCGGCAGTTAGGCAGCCCAAATGGTGCACGTTCACTAATATATTAAAAAGATAAATTTTTATAGTAATAAAGGCCGATCGCCCTATTGTCTGCTTTGAAAAAGATATTTCTTAGACAGGCCAGCTGCCATTTGGGCTGCCTAACTTCCGGGCTTTATTCTCAATACTATTGCAATAGATGGTATCTCTCAGATACAGCGAGACTAACGTATTGTTAAGAGATTCATACATGGGCTTTATGATGTTAAAAAGATATCGGCTAAATGGCCTCACGGCTCTTTGCAGTCACGGATACTTCATAGAAATTCCTCTATGTCACATTTGAAATTAAAATCATAAAATAACAATTAATGAGTGAAAAAAATATATAAATACATTGTTTATTATGATTTTTGTCGCTCATCTGTGTAGCTGGTATTAAATATCTTCATTTGTTAAAATAAATTTAAATAAAAATTATATTTCTTTTATAGGGTAAAGGAGAATTTAGCATGGAATATTCGCGCTACTCACCAACCCTCCCTGAACTTCAAGAACAATTAATCCGTCAATATCAAGAAAGCCAAGGAATTTTACAAGCTCAAAAGAAAAAGAAAAATTGATAAATATTATCTATTAGAAAAATTTAAATGAATTAATTTAAATTAATTTCAGTATTTTTAAAAGAAAATTTCTTAATTGTAAATTTTGTAAATTTTTTTATATTTAAAAAATTCTATATTCATTTATTTATTAGGTCAATGAAATAATGTTTAAAATGTATTTTATATTTATTAAGTCAGATATATTCATTTTATGAATTATATTAAAATTTTTTATAATAAAAAAAAACCAAAGAAAAATTTTTTATTCTTTCTTCTGTAAAGATCTGTTCAATAAAATAATAAGCCAAAATTTATTTTCTTTTAATTCATTAAACTTATCAGGCAGTGCAAAGGTTTCTGTCTGAAATCTGTAGGCGCGTTTCTCCTGAGGCAACAACAGGCCAGTGACGGCTCTATGGGGGTCTAGAGGGGACAAGCTCTCCTTCCAACAATGGCATCTGCCCCCCCCCCCCCCCCCCCCCTTGTGGTCAACATTCATATTTTTTCCATCCTCTCTTAACCAAACTTCTGCGAGTTCAAACCCATCTTATTATTATCAATTTCCTTTTATAAAAGAATCAAACAATATAAATACAAAAACCTTTTATTAAAATGACCTCCAGATTCGTTCTCCAACTCCAGCCAATGCAATTGGTTAAAATTGTGGACTTCATGCCATAATAAATAAAAAAAGTTTTTTAAAATTTGTCAAAATTCCCTAAACATTTTACCAAAATTTATATTCCACAAATCCTTTCTAACGTTATAATGACATTATTATAATGAAATTATAAGTTAGCATTAAAAATAAAAGGAAATTGATAATATTATTTTAAAAAAAAGTGCAGGAGGTGGATTTGAACTCGCGAAGTTTGGTTACGTGAGAATGAAAAAAAATAGATTGCTTGAGGACGACTTAACCAACTGAGCCAAACTTTCTTTAATTTTTTTTAAGGGAAAATAAGCCATATAAGAAACATGAAATAAAAGAAGTATTAAAAAAATTTTAATATTCCACATATGATATATCATTTTTAATTATTTTTTATGCAGATTAATAATTTATAATCAAAATTCCCATAGCATGCCTAGTTTTCAAATAATTCAATTGACAAACGTCAGATTGTTTATGCCTTGATGTAATTAAACCAAAAACTTTATCTAACATATGATACATGTCATTAATTCTTGAATTCCCCCTGATTCCAGAGAACTAAAGCCCTTTTAATTATATGATCTAATTTGGGAGTTATTGGCGATCAAAGTTTTAAGCTTAATTTCGACCTTAATGACATCAACACTCAATTTTCTATATTATCGAAAAAGCTTATTTAGCATTGTCTGATCAAAACCAAATTTTTACCAGAGATTTATAATTAAAAAATGAGTTTTTTTCTAAAGTTTCATTGAGATTGGTAAAGAAATAAATAAAATATTGTCTATTTTGTAAATTTAGTTTTAGAATTTGGGATCTCAGATCAAGCCTAGACACGGTTCATAGAGCGCTCTCTTTACCCATCCGGAATCCCGAATTCTAAAACTAAATTTACAAAATAGTCAATATTTTATTTATTTCTTTACCAATCTTAATGAAACTTTAGAAAAAAACTCATTTTTTAATTACAAATCTCTGGTAAAAATTTGGTTTTAATCAGACAATGCTAAATAATCTTTTTCGATAATATATAGAATTGAGTGTTGATGTCATTAAGGGCGAAAATAGGCTTAACTTTGATCGCCAATAACTCTCAAATTAGATCATACAATTAAAAGGGCTTTAGTTCTCTGGAATCAGGGGAAATTCAAGAATTAATAACATGTATCATATGTTAGATAAAGTTTTTGGTTTAATTACATCAAGGCATAAACAATCTGACGTTTATCAATTGAATTATTTGAAAACTAGGCATGCTAAGGGAATTTTGATTATAAATTATTAATCTGCATAAAAAGTAATTAAAAATGACATATCATATGATAAATATTAAAATTTTTTTATTACTTCTTTTATTTCATGTTTCTTATGGCTTATTTTTCCTAAAATCAATCAATAAAAGTTTGGCTCAGTCGGTAAAGTCGTCCTCAAGCAATCTATATTTTTTTCCATTCTCACTTACTAAACTTCGCGAGTTCAAATCCACCTCCTGCACTTTTTTTTTTTATTCTTAACTGTTTTTTATACCTCATGTGATGTTGGGGGGGGGGGGGGGGGAACAAGATTTTTTTTTAATATTGGCCTAATAAAATAGAAAAAACATGAAAATAGGACAATTATATATAGTAGAGATTGAAGTTTAATTTAGGATGTATATACAGAATATATATGCTGAGCCTTTTGATGAAGATGAATAAATCAAGAGGAATTTTTTATATGAAGAAAGTTTTCTATCATTTTAAGTATTTGAGATTTGCTTTTTAAATAAAAAATCTGGAATTATAATAATAAATAAGGGATGATGAGGGTAAGGATGAGAGGGTTAGGGGTGCTAGGAGTGGGAATGTTTCATTCATACGCCGATTGAGGCCCTGTTATTTTTATTGCAAATTTAAACACGAAAGTTACTGATTTATATTATCTATGTTCAATTATCGAAGCTAGCAGCAATTTGTGTGTTGTGCAACATCACACCAGATTCAAAATTAAATTAATCATTCTACGCGCCATCTCCATCTCCCCCACTCATTGAATTCCCTCCTTTTTTAAAGGAGAAAGCGAAGCCAGCTATCTTGGAAGAGTCAGTTCAGTTGGCTTTTCGCGCGCCATCCATTCACTGCAAATTCGCGTTTTTTATTAAAAGTTTTTTTTTTATTTTGTGATTATTAGTGCTCATCAGTGTTTTAATTAGTGGTCTTGGATAATGAATTATTAATTTTAATGGTCGTCATCTTTCTTCGTCTTAGTCTCACACTGCGGGGTCGACTCAGGAATATTATTAATGGTATTTATAATTTTCTCTAATAACCTAACTACACCTTGGTCCGATGAGAGTAGCTGCAAGCTGTGATTATTAATATTGGTATTTATAATATTTAGTCAGGGCCGGATCTAGGAGGGGGGTGGGGCAGTGAGTGCGTGTGCCCCGGGCGGCAGAAATCAGGGGGCGGCAATTAAAGAAAGATTTACTCATTAAATTTTGCCCCCTCCTCCCCTAAAAAGTCTCCTAGTTCCGGCCCTGTATTTAGTTAGTTTAAATAGTCTCACTCTCTCTATTCTCTTGTAAAATTGTGTATCCTAAAATTTTCTAAAGTGTGAATGTTTTATAAAAAAAAAAAAAAAATCATTTTTCTTGGAACCAAGGTATTCTTGGAACTTGATGTGACAATCAAGTGCATAAGAGAATAAAACAACAAGCTTGTCTTTAGTTCGAACTCTCGCCGCTTGGTGTGTTTTATATATTGAAAGGTCTATTTTAATTTTGTTTGTTTTTTGTTAGGCGGTTATAATTGGATAAAATTAATAGGTGATGCTAATTTTCCATTAATTTTTTTCAAAGAATAATTTTCAATAATTTTTTTTTTATCTACATTTTTGAGTTTTTGACGAGCCCTGACGGCTCCCGGGGCCTTTCAAAGACAAATATTTGGAAGCCTCTGCTGGCTCGGAGCCTGGGTGGAACGCCCCCCTCCCGCCCCCTCCCCGTCAGTACGCCACTGCCTCCAGTGAAGGCGTCAGAAGGGGGGGCGTTCCACCCCCGGACAATGGTACCTAAATGCCGCCAACATTATTATTTTTTTTAAACACTCACACTTTTTTCCCATTCACACTCAAAGTCAAACACACATTCTCACAGTAATTTCGGCAACTTAGGGGACTTTGACGATAACCGTTATTTTATGATAATATTTATTGGAAATCGAGGGATTTGAAGCATCGGACTGCCTGGGATCCAAGCCCTCGATCCTTGGAATAGAAGGTCAGCACGCTACCAACTACACCAATCCCGAGGACATTATTATTTTTTCAAATTACAAGTCAAAGATGGCTACCCAATCAAGTAGTTCAAGATTCTTCCGCGAGATGCCACTCGTTGTCTTGCCCTTTCCTGTGGCCGAGCAATGACCGGAGGGAGATGGTCTCTCTCGTTTCTCCTTGCTCACATCAGGCTCACATGCAGTTGGCCTCCTGCTTGTGTGATGTGAGGCCAAATCTTTAGTGATTGAGAACAGAGAATCATTCTCGTACAGGCATGTGTTGTTTGTTTATCTGTTAAAGTGTGTTTAAAAGACATAATGGCGATGGTTGCGTCAAATACGCACCCCCTTTCACCAGGACCACACCATCACCATCACCACCATCATCATCATAATCATCGACATCATTTACATCAAACAGCAAATAAATTAACTCGTTCACTTGAAAGGATTCTAGAAGAGGCCCATCTTAGCGGCGAGTTGAAATTAAGTGGACGAAAGTTAAAAGATTTTCCTGTGCCGTGTAGTAATACAACGAGTGTGCAAAATAAATTTAATCTCCTTGACACCGTCATAGCAGGTAATTAAAACAACTTTTTTTTATTTTGACAACTCCAAATAACAAATAATCAATGTTATAATTAGTATAAACAATATAAAAATGCTATTTAAAAAAACAACAACAAACAATTTATATCAATCTGCAACAAAGAAATACATTACTTTTTAAAAGAGATTAAAATTTATATTTAAAATTCATTTTTTTGAAATTACTATTCGCCAACTTTTTTTATGTCAATTGGGTTTTTTTATCTGACCATATTAGGAAATGAAAATGATTCCCTTGACTTTATTTTATTATCTTGAATAAAATATTCATTTTTTTTCGTTTCAACCACAAACAAGTTAATTTTATTTCAACTTTTTGATAACTTATAGTAGAGTTAAAGATAAAACCGTTATGAAGGCATCTCTTTTTTGACTAAATATATATATATTATAAAATGATTTTAGTTTGTTCTTCTTCCCTCTGCTCTAAATGTCATAACAACGCCCAAATTTTGAAAAGATATCACCCTCTACATTAATAAAAAAATATATTCTGCTTTCTTTTATTAATTCGTAATAAAATATTTTGATTTGTTATTCAAGATTTAGTCCTGGAGGTGAGATAAGAAAATCTGGGTTTTCAATAAATTTGTGCCTTTTTACTGTTCACGTTTGAATATCTTTTGAGGATTGTCAAGGACTATTAATATATAAGGATTCATCCTTATTCGTTATCTGGTTCCATAATCTTTTTTCTTATTATTGTGAGTGCATGAAAATCCGAGTCCTTTTAAGAACATCATGTACCTTATAAGCAGTGGCGGATCCAGAGGTGTTTCTCGGGGGGGGGGGGGGTAATCTGGACTGACTGGTCGCACAGCACACAATTTTTCCTTAATTTCGGTAATTTAAAGGCGCATTCTGTACTTGTTGGCCAGAATATAAATACAAATCAAATTTTTAAGTATTAATTTTTAAAATTTTACATTAAAAATACATTTTTTTTCGAAAAAAAGTATTTTTTTCCAAATCTCAGGGGGGTAATTACTCCCTTTACCTCCCCCCCCTTGTATCCGCCCTTGCTTATAAGGGACTGAGTATTTGTTGCCCAAACTTTGACTCTTATTCTTTATATTGTAAATTTTAAATATAATTATGAGGAGGTAATGCAACCAAAAGCAAAATTCTAAAGAAAAAATTGCTTTATTTAACATTTCTGTCGACGTTTCGGCCTTTCTTGATTGTTGACAGAACTGTTATATAAAACAATTTTTTCTTTATAATTTTGTTTGCTTTTGGTTCCCTTACCTCATTATTAAGTTACATTTAGCCACTATTACTTTATAAATAGGCCTATACAAGCATTTTAATTAATACTTTCATTTCTCCTAAAATATATTTTTTGGTACAGGTCACATGAAGGTTTGAACTCTCGAACCCCACCCATTCTATGGTTATACTTGAATTAGATTATTATATTAAAATAACTGGATTGTTTGAGTTGATTAATTAGACTTTAAATAGGAAGTTTACTCGAAGTACCTTTCCTTGTTCAAATATGGAAAGTTAAACAACGAAAGGTACTTCGAGTAAACTTCCTATTTAAAGTTTAAATTATTATAATTTTTTACTACTCTTTTTTCTAAAATCCTGGTCCTTTTAATGAGATTGATATGAAATGCGCAGTTGTTAATATTTCGGGATTATTTAATAACTGCGTGTGGGTAGAACAGGTCGGAGTTTGGTTAATTGGGTGGACTTTATTGAATCCATGCTATTATCTGATACCAAAAATAATGAAACGTTCATAGAGAAAGCTCTTATTATTATTATTTTTTTTATTTCATTATACTAGAGTATTATCCAAGAGCGGATCCAGAGGAGAGGTGAGGGGGGGGTCTGGTGGGACTAGGCGCACAGCTCACAATTTTTTCTTAATTTCGGTAATTTAAAGGCGCATTCTGTACTTGTTTACCAGTATATATATACAATCAAATTCTTAAGTATTAATTTTTAAAAATAAAATTTAATTCTGAAAAAAAAAAAAATTTTTCTTAAATCTCGGAGGGGTAATTACCCCCTCCCCCCTTGTATCTGCCCTTGGTATTATCCGATCTCCTTTAATCCGATTTTCGGTATCTTCCGACATATCATTCTTTCAGTTCCTATAATACATCATTATTAGGTTCGTGATATGAAAAATCATAGTTTTATTTTTGCTTTTTGATTACACCTTCCTATTATTTGACATTTTTCGCATATGTTCCGTTTATGTTAGTTAAGTAAGACTACTAAAATTTTATTGTTGAATTATTATTTGCCCAAATACAATAATAATGCAACTCAAAGAAGAGCTTCCGAATTTTTGATCAGAATAATTTCCTCCTATACCTTTCTTCAATCTTATTATATAAGAATTTATAAAACAAAATTTTTATTTGAATGAACTTCCGTATTTTTCGATTTTCTTAAAACCTGGCAACCCATTAATGTTTTAACTATAATCAAACAATCTAAATATAGAAATTCATTAAATTTCCTGATTCTCTTGACCTATTTCTCTACCATTAAAAAGGATATTCACAAAATGCTGTTGCTTTAGTTTACCTTGAGTAGATTAGCTTTACTCATTTTTCAACTTACAAATTTTTATTCAACGGAAGGGAGTTCTTTCGAAACAGATCCAACGACTTATTCTTATATAAACAAACCATTCCATATGGTTACTTTTGATTTGCTTGCTATCAGATGAGAGCCGGCTGTCGCCTGTCATATAAAATAGACTAGCGAACATGATAATCAATAGATGATGAATCGTTTGCTCACAAGAGATATCGCTTGGTCTGGTCCCTGCCCGCCTGCCTGGTCTTTATTGATTATTGATTAAGTTGTTTCTTTTGTTTCTGTTCTCACATTCCGTTATTTTAGACTACCTTTATAGCGTAATAAATCTAGCAAATTGTTTTTGTTTACTGTGCAATTTTTAACTCGCTTAGTTTTTGTGATTCTGGTGACTGTGTTGCTTTATATTTAGATTAAGTAGGAAGGAGCAGCCAATTAAAAATGCTCTGGGATGCCTATTCGATTACGTATTAGACGTTTCGGGTCAAATTTATTATCTCATCTTCTACTATGGAGTGGATTGAATTAAGACCAAAATTTGTCATAGGTCGATTCATGTCATATTTATCATCATCGAGGAAATTTATTTCCTTTAGAAATGGATCTTAAATCTTCTTTAAAAAATGTTCCATTCCAATGAATAATTAAAGAATTTCTCAAAGAAATTGTTTAAAAAAAATAAATACTATTTATATCGACAGTGACAGGACCGTAGCAATTGAAAAATTATGGGTGAAAGAATTTTTGCCTATTTTTAAAGCATGGCCGTAGCTAGGTAGGTTCCAATGACGACACACCAAATTTTTTTATATAAGTTTCACACAGACAGAACAAGTCGCGAAAACCACTTTTTTGGTTTCAGGGGACCTCAAAACGTGTATATCCACCAAGATCTCGACATCGAATTTTTGACATGAATTCAATACTTTCTCTCTTAATATAATATTAACATATATATAAAGGTTATAGAAAGTAAATAAAATGAATTGAAACGCTATAATATCCCTATGATATCGTACCTTAAATACTACGTATCTTGGATGGATAATAGTGGGCAGGAGCAATCAATTAAAAGACTCCGCATACTGATCTAATCTAGGAGACGTTTCGGTTCTTTTATTTAAGAGCCATCTTCACTTAAATTAGAAAGTAAGGACTGAAGATGACTCTTAAATACAAGAACCGAACAGTCGCGTAATGTATTTTTAGCTGCCCCCCCCCCCCCCACAACCTTTTTTTCGCCCCGGGGGTATATAAGGGGGGGGGGGGTACTGAGGGCCCCCCGAAATTTTTCAAATCTATATTTTTGTTTAAAAAAGTGCGTCGCAAAAATAAAAAATAAAAGTAATAAAATAAATGAACTATATTTGATATTTAAGCATTTAATAAAAGTTTTGTCTTTGAAAGGGCCCGGGCTCACGTGAAAACGGAAAAATGATATATTATAAAAGGAAAAAATAATCTATCATTTTTTCAAAGCCCGCCCTGCGGTCGGGCTTGTGCCATCTATACAAGCACAGTCACTACTTTGGAAAAGTACTACGTAACTTATTTAAAATCGCATCAAAAACATTTTTTCTATATGTTAATAAAATAGATCGATCTATAAATGAACCTTTAAATGAAGTTTATTTCCTTTTACATGTTATAATCCAGTATTGATATGTCATTAACTTGTAGTTGTCAGCTTCATTCCACGGAAAGATGATTTGTTCATAGATTCATACTTGACCTTGATAACATTTAGGCCTACTAGTAAATTTATTCAACAGATGCACAGGATATTAAAATCCCATACACAAATATCCCCTCCCCAGTATAATATTTCTTTGAAATGTATCTTCGTCAATATTTATTACTCTTTTGTTTATACTGTATCCCCCCCCCCCACATATATTGGGCAAACAAAAAGGCCAAGATTAGTTCTTAGTTCTAAGATAAGACAAACAAATCGCTCATTTGCTGCAAGAGTGACCTAACTCAAAATTTCTATTTTTTCAGGAGATCAAAAATCATAATACATTGATTCCTCGAGATACGAGTTTAATTCGTTCCGTAACCTTGCTCGTATCTCAAATGAGTTAGGCAA
Organism: Euborellia annulipes; assembly: GCA_023213315.1. Classification (NCBI taxonomy): domain Eukaryota; kingdom Metazoa; phylum Arthropoda; class Insecta; order Dermaptera; family Anisolabididae; genus Euborellia; species Euborellia annulipes. The sequence goes on along the minus strand of JAKCPI010008432.1, from coordinate 16,428 downwards.
GTGTCATTAAATAGCTCCGATGCACGACCAGTTGCAACATTTTCGCAGCTGGCCGTTTCTCGTATCTCAAATTTCGCTCGTATTTCAAAACAAAACTTAGCTCGCTCGACAGGTCGTATCTCAAACAACTCTTATGTTAGGGCACTCGTATCTCGAGGTACCACTGTAAAATTGTAACACATTTATATAGAATCTCGAAATAAAAATGGTAGCAATTCGAATTAATTCTTCTTATATTTGAAAATATAACTGGTGCACCTTGCATAAAAGCTTCTTTTTACTGTAAATGAAATCGAGTATGAGAAGCGCAGATAAGCCATTCTGCAAGATAAAAGAGGCTTTTATTACCCTTACTATAACTCTAAAATAGGCCCTCGGGGCATGGCGTAGAGGTTAGCGTGCTAACCTCATATACATCGCGGGTTCGGACCCCAGGCAGTCCGATGATTTTATTTAAGCCATTTGGATACCAGATGGCTTAAATAAGAATGCCTGGACCCCAATAATAGATAAATTCTCAAATAACGGTTATCGTAAATGTCTTTAATGGCCTAAGTTGCCGAAAAGACTGTGTGAATGTGTGTATGAATGTGAGTGTGAATGAGAAAAAGTGTGAATGTTTTTTATAAAAAAAAAAAAAAAAAAAAAAACTCTAAAATGGCGACTTTTGAATTATGACAATATTACACCAAAGAGCGAAATTTAAAGAAAGGAAATCTGTATTTCAAATTCATATATCACATCTCATTGGTCATTTAATTTATACATTTTTTTTCTTCTATATCTTTCAATATTTAGTTGATAGATTTAATTTGGCAATTATTCATTTGCTTATAATCTTATTATTTTTTGTTTTAACGCTGAATATATTTCATTTTAAATTGTTTTCTATTAAATTTCATCCAAAAATCTTTTCATCAAAGAATAGATAAAATAATATTGTAGTGAAATAGCACTAAAAGTATCACAATATCTCAACATAAATTTATGAGAATAAACATCGTTTCTTTCTTTGTTTCTTTTGAATTCGACATAAATCCTATTATTGTGAGTTATCTATAAAAACTTAAAATTTCTAAACATTTTGATTTATATCTTGTTTTAAAATCACATTTTTCCAAATTTCTTTCTTTTAATTTGATCATATTTTTATATATTTTTGTCTCTTAAATCATCCATGTGAAATTCCAAAAGCGATCATAACATAGTATTATTGTACGGTACTTTTGAAATTAACTTGGTAATAATTTTTCGATGGGATCGTCAACCTGCTACACACAAACGGCATGTGGGTAGCTGTTTGACCAGATCTTTCTTTTGACCTTAATTGAAAAATCCACAGGGAATTTATTTACCAGATTTGTCAAGTAATTTCAAATTTTGTTTGAATTAAATAGGGTTTTTTCAGAAATGTTTATGTAAATTTTGTAACTTCTTTACAATCTCTTATACGCCAGATATGAAGCTTATTTGTTTTATCAATTGGTATTTAAATGATTAATGCCCGTTTGCACCAACACATCTTAGATCTTAAGCTCGTCTTACATCTTACAATTGAATTTACCAACAGAAAATCGGGTGTTATTAGTGCCTACACGCAAATTATAACAATAAGATATATTTATTTTATTACAAAAAAAATATATATTCCTTATAAAAATAGTTGAATAGGTAAAATGCCACATTTTTCTTTTTAATAAGGAATTTTTATATCATATCTACCAAATCCTTAAAGCCATAACTTTTCTTGGGACATTTTGCATTTCAAAATAACCAACCATTTCGAAAGAGCTTTAACTTCTTACTTAAAATTTATTTTTTTATTTATACTTTTGGAGTTGAGATATACTAATTTCGATAAGAGCTGACATGCCGAAAGTTCTTTTCACTGTTCCGCTCATTTATATATATTCGAGATGTCAGAAGTCAATTTATTAAACAAGACAGATCACTTTTAGTTTATATATCCTCATTTTTCTTAAAAATAGATGTTCATTTTTATTCATAATTCATACACCTATTTTGTCATTTATTGAATGTAATTGTTCGTTACTAATTTAATTGGTGAAACATAAGTTTTAAACTTTTTTAACACCAAATTTATACCAATTTAAAGTCATGCATTTTACTTTAATTAATCAACATCATTTTAATGACGCCACATCTCGTTTATTATATCAGCCAAATTAGGTCGGAAATTATTTTTACTAGTTTAAACTAACTTAAAGAATAATCTTGTAAAATTAGATTTGTACCAACCATAACAAAATAATTGATTATTTTATTTTTACCTGTTCTATTTTAACAATAGTTTAATATTCTGATAGATAGAGGAATATTTTAATATACTTAGATAAGGAATTGATATTAAAAATCCATTAGAGACGATTCCCGAAATAACCTGAACTAACTTATCCATTAAAGAGAAACTTTTCGTGCTAACAAAAATGGATTTCATTTTGCCATTTTATTTTAAGGAAGGGTCAGTGGAGATCCATTTGAGGGTTTTCATTATTAAATTATTAACCTTCTTGAAATTTGTTGGGTGAGGAAATCAAGGGATTCCCTTCTTTTTTTTTAAACATTCACACTTTTTTCTCATTCACACTCATATTCACACAGTCTTTTCGGCAACTTAGGCCATTTAAGACTTTTAACAATACTCAAATGTTAAAAATATATCTATTGGGGGGTTGAGGCATTTCTATTTAAGCCATCTGGTATCCAAATGCCTTAAATAAAATCATTGGACTGCCTGGCGTCCGAACCCGCGACTTTTGGTATACGAGGTTAGCACGCTAACCCCTACACCAAGCCCCGAGGGCAAGGGATTCCCTTAAAAGCCATTGAATTAAATTCAAAAAGTTTTTTCATTCTTGGGCAAAAGAAAATACTTTAAAATTACAAATGCCCCCGGGCTTGGAGTAGTTGGTAGCGTGCCTACCTTCTATACCCAATGTCGCGGGTTCGGATTCCAGGCAGTTCGATGATTTTATTTAAGCCATTTGGTTACCAAATGACTAGACCCCCAATAGATATTATCATATAATATATGATATATTATATCGGTTATCGTAGTCTTATCCTAAGTTGCCGAAAAGACTGTTTGAATGTGTATGTGAGTGTGAATGAGAAAAAAGTGTAATGTTAAAAAAAAAAAACTAATTAATTAACTCCAGAACTACTACAGTTGTTTATATATATATATAGATTAAACAAATGTGCGTGCGTAATCAGCTTTAGAGCAATTAATCTAAAATACTTGGTCATTTGATTGTCTATCTTCCAGTGAAAAAAAAAAAAAAAAAATTACATACAATCATATGTGTTTTGAAACATCTGGCATTTTTTTGCACAATTCATATCATAAACGTATATAATTTTGATTTTGATCAATAGTCCCCCCCCAAGCGTGCATTGCACCTCTCGGAGGAGGCAGCTGCGAGTTGGCTTCGTCTCCAGATATCGGTCCAGAAATAGAAGCCCAGCATCCTCACACCTTCGGCAATTTCTCGACAAATACACACAAACACACTCTATCACCACAGTCAAACAGTTGGCGTTTCCGTTTATAAAAAAAAAAATTATATATCCCCGAATCCGGAGATTAAATTCATATGCAAACTATTTATAATTATGACTATATGTTTTTTTTTCGCTCTTGCGAAAATTAAACAATACTAGCAACAACATGGAAAAATATTATCTAATAAAATTACCCTGAAATTAAATTAAAGATTAAAATTTATACTAATTTTAACTCTGGATAAATATTTTTCTCGCTATGTGACCTGATTTTTTTATTTCTAAATAAATATTTTTTTGAGATGATTTCCTAAAAATATTATCTATCTTATAAAAGACTCATCAAAAAAAAGAAAGATAAGTTTTTTGAATTAAAATAAATATACTATATAAATAAAATGATAATTTTCGCGATATCACTATTTTTTTTAACTTTGCCCAACAACCATAGGTTGGACAGGTAAAGTTAATGTAGGCCTAATCATAAAAAAATCGAAATTGAACTGAATCTGCCAAAATGCGTTTTGAGGTCCCCTGAATCCATTTAAGTAGTTTTTTGAATGATCTTGTGTGTCTGTGATAATTTTTTTTTTCGTCAACGAAAACTCAGACTATTTTTACTTTCTCTTATCTCTCTCTATATATATAGAGAGAGAGAGAAAAGTATTGGATTCATGTACAAAATTCGATGTCGAGATTTTGACGAATATTTTTTTTTTTTTTTTTGGATGGGGGGAAAAGGTCAAAAACCCTAAAAAACAAAAATCCCAAGAAACGCAGAAAAAAAAAAAAAAAAAAAAAGGAAAAAAAAAAAGAAAACACTCAACGGGGAGAAAAGAGAAGGCGCGTGGGGAGGGAAGATTGAAAAGTGTAAAGATGGTGGGTTTGGGGAAGAAGAAGCGAGGGGAGCTTTTTCCAATCACGGGGGGTCATGGGGACATACACGTTTTGAGGTCCCCTGAATCCAAAAAAGTTGTTTTCCCAACATGGTCTGTCTGTCTGTGTGTTCAATTTTAAGCATGAAGGAATTGAGCTATGGGGCCGAAATTTTATATTTAAGTTAGACACCCCCCTGGAGCGTGAAAATAAGCTTTTAAACAAAATCGGCCAAAAAGTACTATTACTTTACTGATGCACTTTTTTAGTTTTTTTTTTTTTCGATTTTATCTAAATTCCTTCCAACGATTTTGATTAAAATTAAAAAAATCAATTATTTTTTAGATGTTTTTTAAAATGTATATTCTCATTTTGCCATTGAAATCTTCTGAAGACCACTTTACTCTTGAATTTCAAGGGAAAGATAGGAGAAATGATTGCCATGGTAACAAAATATAAATATTTTTCTTTTTATAAATTTTACATCTTAAATTCAAATGTACCCTACTGTCTCAACACAAAAAAATCTGGTGTGACAAGCACTGTGACTGGTCGCACCAGATTTTTTCAATTGTTTTGAAATTTTTCACACATAAACTAGGGGTAGAGGAAAAGAACTTGTATCTAAATTAATTTTCCGGTAGTTCTAAAAAAAATAGACGAATAAATCGAAAAGAAAGAGTTTTTTATTTCACAAAGGGCTGGGAAGGGCAACAGATGCAGAGATAAAGCCTCTGGATCCCACCTGTTCTCAATTAATGACTGATCTCTTTCCTATCTTTGTGAAACATTCTCTCATTTATTATTATTATTATCACAGACATTTGAACTTCTATAACTTTCTAATATTTTAGTGATTATTTCTTTACATGCAATCTTTATTAGTCATTTTTTTTTTCAAGCTTTTGTAAAGGAAAGAATATCATATCTGTTACACTGTAGTACTCATTCATTTAATTAATGATAATTATTTCATAATCAAATGTCGTTAATGTTTTTTTTTTTTTTTTAAATAAATTACCCATAAATATTTTAGAAAAATGCAACCTAGTACCTTTTCGAGCTATGTGAAAATTATTTAATTAATTTATGTCGACACAAAAAATCTAGTGTAACATGCACAGAACCCAACTTTCAATTGCCTAAGGTAAGAGAAAGTTGTTGTGTCCTGGGTGCGATCAGTCACATCAGTTTTTTATTAAAAAAATATTAATACAAATATTGAATATACTTAAAACTACCCAGGGGCTCACAGCTTGTGGATACGTGGATAGCGACCACGAGCTACCCGAACTGGGACTGGCAGTCCTTCTGTTCTTTACATGTCTGTCCCTTCCTTCTATATTTTCAACAGGCGTCAGACCGTGTGACGGACCGGCTTGTTCTATTTCTTCCGGTCGCAAAAAACCCATCCGCCACCCCGCATTGCGGGAATAAGGCTAAGAAAGAAAATATTGAATATACTTAAAAAATAAAAGTAATAAATAAAATTTATAAATATTAAAATTTATTATCAATATTAAAAAAAAAAAAAACGCCTATTTTTTAGCGAAACTACCAAAGATGCTTATCTGTTGCGCTGGTTGCCTATTTTTTTTTAGTTCAACAATTAAAATATTTTGAATGGATTTATTTTTTTGAAAATTTTAGTTGATCATATAAAAACAACCTCGGTGTCTAAAATGGACTCAAGAATGGTTCATTTTTTTTTTTTTTACATGAGCGAATTAAAATAAACTTTCTTTTCCCACCATTTAAAGGCTAGAGATGTTGGTATTGTCAACATTGTTAATTTTAAATACTAAGAGATTTTGTTTCTAATCTCGGGCAATATACCAATTCATATAAATAAATAATTTGTTTAAAATATATTTAGAAGCAAAAAAATTTTTTTTTTCTCTCTATTATAATATTTTGCCTTTTACGCATATAAAATCTTCCTCAATTAAACTATATTGTTTATTCTATGTAGGGCTTATATAGATATTCCCCTTATTTAACATACTGCCTGGAGTGTTTTTGGGACCTCGGTCAACACGGCTCACTTAGCGCAATGACTCATGGGTCGATAAAACCCAATATTGCTCACCAAATCACTAGTAGAGCCTCTCCAAATTTAAATCTAATCTTTCATTTAATTTCTTACTACTCGAGTGAAAGTGTCTATTTGGAGAAAAAGGTCGAAGTTTTTTATGACCCTCCTCACTTTAGGAGATAAAAAGAAAGATGGAGCAATATACATTTACTTTATATCATTATTTATTTATTTTTTTATTTCATAACTTAGAAAGTATTAAAAAATACAGGGATTTACTATTTAATTATTTGAGGTGTGTTCTTGATTTATGTCACAATTAAAAAAAAAAATATTTTTATATAATCTAATTAAGATGAAAATTTTTTTTATCGTTAAAATTGAACTTTACACTTGTTTTAATTTTGAATATAATGAATTTCTTTCATAAAAATAAACAAAGGGATATTGATTTGTTTTTAAAAAAAATTTTCTTATATCAATGATTAAGCGTCAATCAAGTTGGGTATTTTTTTAAATATTCATGACTTCTTTGATTTACGGAAAAATAAAACTTTTGATTAATTGCCCTAGAGTGAGCTATGCATATGCATTTGTAACATTTCTAGAACTTTAATAGTTACGCTGTAAAAATGAATCTAAAACGCCATTATTTAATTTACAAACGCGTTGTGCAAGAATACATGTACAGTGGGTGACACTATGAAAGCACCCCAAGCGTTTTTCTATGTTATTATTTCATTGTTTTTATTTATACATAATGAATTCTTTCCATTCTGTTGACATGTTGCTTATTCTCTTCTATGACGAGATACTAGTTGTATCATAGTACATACCACCTGTCATTTATCGACCTCAAATGAATATGCTATTACAATAAGGGATGGGCAGGATCGCGATCCTTTTGGATTTAAATCTGATTCAATCCAGAATTTTTGGATCTGAATAGAAATGCTTTTTTTGAGGAGGATCTTGGAAATCATTTATCTCTGGATCAAGGATCGGATCCTTTTCTAAGGATATTTGCGATCCTTTTCAAAAGATCTTTAAAATTTTATTTTTCTATTGATTCATCCAAACGCCTAAAAATTGGATCGCAGATTTGGATTCGAGGATCGAAACAGCGATTATTTTTTATAAATCGGATAGGATTAGCGGATCGTTTCGCCCGAGTTTTTCGGATCTCTGATTCGGCCCGGACCGCTAATCCTTTCTAAAGTATTTTGATCATCCCTCATTCCAATAGTAACAATATATATATATATAAAATAATTTACTTATTATATACGAATATACGCGCTTCTGAGGAAAAAAAAATTTCATAAATTTTTTAAAAAGCCCTCAGAAGGAAAATTTTAATAGAAATATTTTTTTTTTCTTGAAAAGTTGGAGCAAACTTTTAAAAATAATTATTTTTTTTTTCATTAAGAATTTATGGTTAAAGTTTAAAGATGATTTATCTTCTCCTCCCCCTGCCTCCCTCTGCCTGCGGCCCTGTACATTTTTTATTACAATAGAATTTAATTTAAATTTTGTATCCATCTCACTCATTAACAATGAATGGCCGCAGATTAAGAGCTCCCAAAAATATACTATATATTCGCTTTAGTTATTTTAAAACAATTTTTATTTAAGATCTTTTTTTGGCTTCTATGTCCATTTATACCCCGTCTCTATTTATTTAAATTGATTATTTTAAAACAATTAGGCCTATATCAAATATTTCGATTTCTATTTAACTAAACATACTATGTAGATATTATATTTCTCATTTTTTTGTTAGCTTTTGAAAAGTATCAAGACATTTATATCTCAAATTTTTTTTTTTTTGATATCCTCTTCCTTGACCATTTTCTCTTATTTTTTTGTCTTTGATTACCATGTTGCCTTGGGCTATAACAGTTTCTGTGTATCTCTCACTGGGACAGACTTCTCACTCCTCTCTCAAGCTACATGACAGAACACAGTGGCTTTATTGTTCTTGGAAGGTTACTCATTCAGACAATCACTGTTTGATTCATTTCCCCCTTAAATCGTATCACTCTTTAAATTTTCTATTTCAATTTTAGTGAAAGCCGCCATTAGATTATAAAATAGCTTTCAAAATTTTTTAAAGACATTTATGTTGCTCTTGATTTATATTTAATATCGTTACGTAAAAAGAATGTTTTAAAAAAAATGACATTTTTTTTTATAAATTATACATTATACATTTTTCTTTCTCTACTACAAGAAAGTGAATTGCTTTTTAAGGGAAACGCTAATCCACCTGATCCAGATTTTATTTACTTAAAAGAATAATTACTAACATTTTTGAAATTGTTTTGTTGTTATTATACACATATCAGAATATCTACCATACTTATCATAATTAAACAAAAACAATCCTTTGGACCATCCGTTTGAGTTGAATAAATCAACTATTTCATTTCTTCAAAGGCTTTGAATTTAAAGATTCTTAAAAATTTTAGTATTTTTTATTAATATAAATTACAGATGTCACCGAAGTTCATTTAAATAGTCTCTCTATCTCTCTCTGTGTGTATGTTAAAGTATATTTATTTCTTTTGTCCATGATAATTCCCTCAATACTTAATTATTTTGAAATTTTGCACACATAAATGCTAATAATTGAATGTAAACTTCGGTAGAACGCTGAGAGTCCATTGAAGATTCTTCACAAAATGGTGGTAGCAGCTAAAAGATGAGCTTCTGTAATAAAGCTCTCCAATTATTGATTATTTTGTCGGATAGCTCTTTTTCTTCGTTATTTGAAATTAACAGCTAGCTACCTTTTCTCTTGTTTATCAATAAATATTTTAATATAATCAAATAAACGAACAACGGGCCCTAAAGTACCTGAAAATATTCAATTACACATTATCTGATTTTTATTCTATTATTGATGATTTCACTCATATTTTTTAATTCTTTTTTTGGAAGAAAATGAATTTTAAATCGATATCTTCTTTTCCTTGAACATTCTCAATTATTAAAAATGTAATTGGTTCAAAATCTAATGGAAACAGTGGCCTTAATTCAGGGAAAATATTTGACGTGATCCCTTCCCAAAGTCCATCAAAATATCCAAATATTAGCAAATTTTTTATATAAATTTTATTGAAATATTTAAAAAATAAAATTGTACAATTTTATTAAAAAATATATATACAAATAGGAATTTAAGTTGAAAGTTGAAATATAATCCTTTAAGATTGATTCACTACTTCCTAGCAGCTCAAGCGGAGTATTATCGTATTTTTACTTTTTTAATATTACCATAAACAAAATTTATTCTTATTTATCTTATGGAAGAAAATTTTAATATTTCCTCCCTTCTTAGAAGGATCTAAGGCTCTTAACCTCTCTCTTCAGCTTAAGATAATGTATAAGTGTTTTATGTCAGAACGGTTTTATAAATTTAAAACATCCAGATACTTTGCTCCACACCCTCCTATTTACGTCTCTAAATAAAATCAAAAATCATTCTCAAGACTGATTAACTTGTAACGTGATTTCATTCATTTAGGAAATAAAATCTAAATAAACTAATTATTTCCATTTTTGTACTATTTGAGAGATCAATATTTAATATCAATAATTTCTATTACTAAATAATATTATCATATTGATGAAAATTTAAATTTAATTAATAATTTCAAAAAGTAAAAAAAAAAAAAAATATTTTTCTTCTTTTTAAACAAATTTATTTATAGTTGATATGAGAGAACGTACTCATGACGTTTTGTTTACGTTGTTTAATATTGAACTCTATTGTACTTGAACTTAAGAAAGAACCTGATATTGTTCTTCTACAAGCTAGCCTCATAATCTCCCCATATAAAGTCCTAAATCCTCTTCATTTAAACTCAGTTGACTAAAGAAGGCTTTGCTTGTCCTTATATCTACTGAACTGCCATAAAACAGGCTCAGGTTGCTTCCAGGGATTCCGGTACTTGTCTAGCTAGTTAGGTGTTAACATGAATATACTCTCAACAGGAGAAATAAATTTATATTAGTGAAATTTAAAATTTAATAAAAAAAAAAATTTTCTGAACTTATTTTTCCAAATTCCAATTAGAATAGACTTTTAAAATAATTAATTATACTATAATTGTTGAATTTTTTACAAGAGAAATAGAAAAGAGACTTTTTTTAATCTCGGTTGATAAAGACCTGTTTTATCATTTGCCACTTTATTATACTGAGAAAAAAATCTATATCATATCTCTAGTCTTTTTTTCACGCTATTTTAGATCTCCTCTTACGCTTCTTGTTACTGTCATCGAGGGGGCCCATGGGGTCTGTTTCCAAAATTGAACTCCCCTCTCTTTTTCGGGTACTCTCAGGACAACATCTTTTTATACACTACCTTTAATCACTATCCTTCTTGATAATTAATTTCCAAGTTTATTTAAAAAAAAAAAATTCATTTTATCATTTTTTTTTTTAAATCAAAGTTCCATATTATTAATTAGTATTTGCCAAAACTGTCTCATAGTAAATAAAAAAAAAAATCATATGTTTCGAATTAGTTTTTCTCGGATGTATCTTTAGGTATATTTATGCCAGTGTTGTCTATCATTTAAGGCCTTCCGATACATGCATGCCGCCAAGTTAGGGATAATAAATTCTCTTGTAGATTCGAGCTCTTTGAGCTCAAAATTTCTAATAAAAAATTAAAATTTAGGCTATTTATTTATTTTTAACCTTTTCTGCTACTGACTTGTGAGACCATTTAGGACTTCGACTTTATTATACAAATTTAAAAATCATAAAATCGATGGCTACCAGGGAACGTTCCATAGGCGCCGGAACTGGGGGAGGGGCAAGGGTCATTGCCCCCCCCTGGCATCCTACGGGGGGGGCAGAGGGGGGCAAAATTTCTTTTTTATTTCATTTATTTTAAAAATGATATATTTTTACTTTTGAAAAATAAAATCTTCTAAATTAAAAAAATTAAAGAGTAAGAAATTCATTTTTTTTTCAAATTTTTCCAAAAATTTTATAAAATCACTAGCAAATTTTTAAAATTTTAATTTTATTAAAATTGTGATTTTATTTAAAATTTTTAAAGTTTTATAGTAGATTTGTTTTTGTTTTATACTATTTGAACATATTAAATTATTTTAATTTTCTAAAAAAAATTTTTTCCCCCCTATCAAATTCGTTCCGGCGCCCCTGGAACGTTCTACATGCTCAGGAAAATTTAAAATTATTTTAATTAATTTTTTCTCTCAGGGTTCAACTCTAGATGTCCCCATATATTTATAATTTAGCTTTTACAATGTCTAATAGAATGTTGATCCATTTTTTTTTTTTAATTTGTTTAAGGTCATTTTCGGTATCTGAGGCCATTTAGACCCCGTCCTATTTATTCCATTTGATTGGTATTCAATTCAATTGAAATAAATTTCTCGCCTGGGACGGGATTGACCTTTGCCACCAGCTCCATTTTTTTATTTCCTATAAAATCTAAACATTTTTTTTTTTCTTCATTTAAATTAACTTTTTTATTAAAATAAATATTATTACACCTATTTATAATAATAAATAAAAATTTTAATTTAAAAAATTTAAGAAGTTATTTCAAAAAGCTCTCCAACGATATATCTTATGAATGAAACGGAAATCCTAATTTTAAGCATCATTCTAAAAAAAGCCTTTACGTTTATGTCACCTTGTAAAAAACCTCATTTTTCACATTTACTAATTTGCCTTCATTGACATCAATTAAAAAGAAATACTGTAATAAACTATCCTTGAACTGCTGACTTTTTACTTATAATTTAGTAAAAAAAAAAACTATAATTCTGACATTTGTATCCAGAGTCACTATGAAGTTGGTTTTATGCAATTTTTCTAAAGGACCCTATGTCATAAACAAAATTATTAATAAATTATTATTCATCGCTCTCTCCCCAATATCTCCGTATGGCAACGTCCGCCAGGAAGAACGTGTATTATGTAAATAAATATGTTGATAACAAGCCGCCTCAAAGTGTCTTGCTAGAGCTAATAAAGCAATTGATTTTGATATGGAAAATACACATACGTCATTATAAATCCCAAATTTTTATATTAAAACTTATCTTTAAGTTATCTAAGAGTTGTATTTTTTTATATAATGACCTCGTATATTCACCAAATCCAACAAAGCCCTATTTACATCAATCAGGGCTGTGTCAGTGACATCCGGAACATATAAGAGCTTCTATTCACACATTATCCGTTCCCAATCAGTACTATTCGAAAGAAGATTTGGCAATCGTTTCATTGGTTTTTATTTAAAGAACAAGAATACTTTTTTTAATAAACTTTTTGTACATATACGGAATGGATGCTAAAAAATACAACTAAACCAATTTATTCGCAAGAAAAAGACAGTTGTTCGTTTCTAGCTCTTTTTCAATCAGAACTGCTATATATTCCTCTCTGAAAACCAACGCCCCTTTTGGTGAATACAAGGGGGAATAGTGAATATGGGGCGCCTGAGATGTAGGGGGACAAAATTTTAAGACAGGAAAATATATAATGGGAAAGCAGGATAACGTCCCTAAAAAAAGGGTCAAAAGTTTCCAAACAGATTTATAGGAAGTTGAAAATAATTGTATAATAAAAAGGAAACCGCTAACTATTGATTTCAAAATAAGAAACTACGAATTTGGTTTGTTTGCGAGGTTAAATTTATCTTATCGTTTTGTTTGTGAAGTACCTCTGCTTATTCCATTGTTATAATATTGTATTTTAGATAGTATTTAAAATGTTATCAGCAAGAGACCCTCCATATTTAAAATTTGTTTGTAATTTTTTTTTTTTTTTATTTTCTCTCGGCTACTGAGGTTACTCTGTATTTATTTATTTATGATCATTACCACCCCAGATTCCGCCGCGCTTGGCACTATTTGCGCTACGATCTTGGTGGCGGCTGCTCTATTCTCCAGACTTTTAAGGAGGCCTATTTATGTTCAATTGGATTAGCTACTAATTCAATAGAAATAAATAGAGACAGGCCCTCGGGCTTGGCGTAGTTGGTAGTTCGCCTGCCTTGTATACCAAGGGTCGAGGGTTCGGATTCCAGGCAGTCCGAAGATTTTATTAAAGCCATTTGGATACTAAATGGTTTAAATAAGAATGCCTGGACCCCCCAATAGATATATTGACAAATAACGGGTATCGTGAAAAGACTGTGTGTATGTGTGTGTGAATGGGAAAAGTGTGTTAAAAAAAAATAGAGACAGGATCTAAATGGCCTTCAATGCCGAAAAAGATCTTAAATAAAATAAGAGAAAGTAAAAAAAGAAAGTGAAATCTCAACAAAATAAATTTTATATAATAAAAATCAGATTTAAATCTATATGATACTCCTTTAAGTTGCATAAGTTTGAATCCCAGAAGCTGCACTCAATGATTAAAAAAAATAAATAATTAATAAGTAGGCCTATACTGTAGTAATAAGTGAACTACGTGTAGTTTCAAAAATACTCCGAAGAAAATTCATTAAGAAAATTTTAATATGCTTTACCTAAAATTATTTATATCAAAAAATAAATATATAATGCGTGGAATGGAGTCAGCCAAGGAAAATAAAAAACAAATTTATTCTGTGGACATTTCGAGGCCCCGTCGCGTCTCTCCTCGGGGCCTGTGACCACAATAAATGTTTTGTGGCCACAGGTCCCGAGGAAGAGCGAGACAGGCTCTCGAAACATCCACAGAATAAATTTGTTTTTTATTTTCCTTGGCTGACTCCAGAAATTCAATACTTACAGCTAGTATATTAATTATTTAATAAATATATAGTTTTGTATAGTTCAAAATTTATTATTATCTTGGCGCAAAATAAAATAAAACAAATATTTAAATAAGCCCTTTAATTTAAGAAACTTATTACGACAAAGTAAATAGATGAAAAATTTTAATTTATAGTTTTATTGAAGACCTTTAGAGTGGGTGTAGTATTCACTCCTAAATGCACTCTTTCCTATTATATGTGCATGTTCTCTATTGCTATTAACTACTAAATCTGCCTTTTGTCATTTAAGATCATTTATCTAAAATTGTTTTATTGTTATACCTCAGTAAGATCATCTTGAATGATAAAAAAGATTTTAATTATTATATACTGTATAGGGTTTAACTAATGGGTAAATTTCATGACAAAGCATGGACCTTTACCTATACTGTACTTTCCCCTCTCGGAAAATACCAAGGGGGTGTGCTAATGTGTAGTTGTGACGTTTAAATTCTTGTTAAATTTTTTGAGGTGAATTCTACCAAAAAAAATAACATATTGTCAATTAATGATTTTTTTTTTTTACAAAACAAAAAAAGAGTGTGAAAAATTTACAACACCCTTGTTAAAATCTATCGACCATCTGGCTGTCAGAAAGAATAATTTCTAAATAGCAGCTAGGATTAACGACATTATCTCTGCGAGGGTAGTTCGGCAGGGTGCGTGGGCACGTGGGTGGGGCTCGTGGGGCTGGGTCCTCGAGATCGATACCCGACGGCGGCGTTTCTCCTAGGTCAGGAGAAGTGAAGAAGCAAGCCTTCCTGTCTCTCTCTTTTGGGGGACTGACTTGCGGAGGGGACCTTGGCCACTTCCGGTCCCCCACCATGAACCTACTCAATAAAGGTCTCCACCTTAGACTCGGGGGAGGAAAAACTCATCAAATCTATTTATAATATATTCAAAAAAAACTTACTCTGAGGACATTGAGTAAAATCCCTTTTTTTCATTAAACCAACGTCAATTTTGACTATCTCTTCATGAGGGTGTTTTAATTTACAATTGTTTTTATAATATGAATTATTTTGGATTAATAAAATCATTTAATAAATTTATACATATCACTAGTAAGGGTGTTTGATTATGGAAAAAAATAATCGATTATCGATTAGGAAAATAATCGATTATCGATTAGGAAAATAATCGATTATCGGTTAGGAAAAATAACCGATTATCGATTAGGATTAGGAAAATTATTATTATTATTATCGATTAGGACAAATAATCGAGTATCGATTAGGACAAATAATCCATTATCGATTAGGACAAACAATCGATTATCGATTAGGACAAACAATAGATTATCGATTAGGACAAATAATCGATTATTCCGATTAATCGATTATAGGGAAATAATCTAGTGTTTTCAAAATCGATTATGGAAAATAATCGATTATATTGTTTTTAAAAATCAATTATTTTTTAAGAAAATAATCGGTAAATAATCGATTAATCGATTATTTTGCACAGCCCCTAATTACGAGGACCATGGACCTAATATTTTTTCCGAATGATTATCCCACTTCTAAAATTTTAAAAAACTTTATTTCTCCTCTTTTCATTTATTTATTTATTTATTTTTTTGGGTGGATTTCGGCCTGCATATCATAAATAGATAGTGTATCTTTAAGGGCCCTCGAGGGGGTGAGATTCCGATCAAGACGAAGCTGAAATAAAAAGGCTTATTTCTCTGGCCGGAATCGCAGACTTAATAGATTCACTAAATAAGAACTGGCGACAAAAATGGGCAAGAATTTTCTGAAGGCTAATATTTTCAGAATAGGTTGCATTTTAGTGATGGAAAGAAACTCTAGAGTCAGCACTTCCAGTACCGGGACCTTTGGCGGGAATAAGTCGGTAAAGTTGCGGGAAAATGGTTTTTCGCAAATATCTCGAAAACTCTGCGGTTTTCCGCAAAATTCATCTATACAAAAATAATCGAAATTAACTTACAAATAAAAATGGTCTAGTACATAATCACGCTAAAGTGAACGTCTCCGGAGATATAGAGGGGTGAAATTTATAATTCATACGACAGGACATAGGCGTAGCCACGGGGGGGATTTGGGGGTTCAAACCCCCCCATTGGACCCCAAGCCCATGACTAGATATTTAAGCTCTATAATACAAACAATACTTTCTCTCTCTATTTATTTCATATAGGGTAAGAGAAAGTAAAAAAATATAATAATTTTCTCTA
>JAKCPI010008430.1:0-126476 GCA_023213315.1 Euborellia annulipes | reverse complement strand
AAATCGGCCAAAGAACAGTAGTACTTTACTAAAGTACTTTTTCATTTTTTTTTTCGATTATTTCAAAATTCGCTCCAACGAATTTTTTTTAAATTCATAAATCAATTATTTTTAGATGCTGTTTAAAATGAAAAGTGGGCCGTACATCAAAAATGTTCCGAACCACTGATTTATGCCATTTGGTATCCAAATGATCTAAATAAATGTTCTTCGGACTGCCTGGGATCAGAACCCGGGCCCCGTGGCCTTTAAGATTATCATTATCGACATTTGTCTACAGTTCTAGCCTCTCGGCCACGGGGTGGGGGAGGGGGAGGGAAATTTTACATCTTGAGTTCTAATATATCGGAAGAAACTAAATATATGTCGACACAAAAGATCTGGTATTACAAGCACAGCACAGCTCTCTAATTCTTTTACTTTCTCATATTATTAATTGTT
Organism: Euborellia annulipes; assembly: GCA_023213315.1. Taxonomy (NCBI): domain Eukaryota; kingdom Metazoa; phylum Arthropoda; class Insecta; order Dermaptera; family Anisolabididae; genus Euborellia; species Euborellia annulipes. The sequence goes on along the minus strand of JAKCPI010008430.1, from coordinate 126,035 downwards.
AAAATTGACAGCGACTTTTTTGCCAAAAACAGGCTTTTTACCGACTATTCGGCTTTTTTGAAATTGACTTTAAAGGCGACTTTTTTCACAAAATACGAGACTTTTTCTCGCTCTCTAATAATAAGATGTAATGTAAATAATAATATAGGCCTAATTTTTTTTTTCCACAAATGAAAATAAATATTTTATAATTCAAATTGTTTAAATTCTCATAACTTACCTTATATGTATTTTCAGACCATATTTTCTTGAATAAATCTTTCCACAATAAATACAGACATGTCCTTGTTTAGATTTGCCCAAATTGCTAGCCAGAGCCTCCATCTGTGCTGCTTGTTGATTAAAATTCACTTGAGTTGTTCTGGACTCGGAGAGAGAGTTGATTCGCTTGCCGATCCCTTCCAGTAAGGCCGAAATGCCGATGGAGTTGCAGGAAGAGCAGGAGGTAATGGCGACTGCTTTGACGTAGAAGGTGTTAACTCGAATTTAAATCGAGAAGGTGGATGATTTTCTGTTCCGAGGCGAGACCAGAGCACGGATAATGGATCACGATCACAATCCAAGGAGAGATGAAGTTTGAGCGGATTTGGCATTTCAAATACTTTGCCACATAGGTTGCAAATGTAATTTTTTTCACCTTGGGGAAAGAAAAAAAAAACACTTTATTACTTACAAGTTAGTGAAATCACCCCTGCAGCGGCGTGCCTAGATTTTTTTTTCATAATTTATTATACAAAATTTACATTGGCTGAAAATAGGGCTTGAGAAAACCCGACAAATCTCTTTCCGATCCTTGCCTTTTAAATAGCATTATTGATTTTATTTAAGCCATTTGGATACCAAATAGCTTGAATAAGAAAGAATGCCTGGACCCCATATATGTATAATTAATCAATAACGGATATCGTAAAAGTCTTAAATGGCCTGAGTTGCCGAAAAGACTGTGAATGTGTGTGTGTGAGTGTGTGGGTGTGAATGAGAAAAAAAGTGTGAATGTTTAAAAAAAAAAAATAGCATTATCACTCCACGAATCCATAGATGAGGTGAATTATCGAAATCCATTTATTATTTAATAAAAATTTACAGAGAACCTTAACTTAAAAAAAATTTAAGATTATTTGGACCATGTTATGCATTAGTGTGTCAAGTGCCGAAAAAATTAAAAATTGAGTTAAGCACGGAATATTGTTTCAAATGCTATAATTAATAGTATTACTTTCTCTTACCTCTATATATATGTTAATATATATAGAGAGAGAAAGTATTGGATTCATGTCAAAAATTCGATGTCGAGATTTTGATGGATATACACGTTTTGATGTCTCCTGAATCCAAAAAAAGTGGTTTTCGCGACATGGTCTGTCTGTGTGTGTGTGTCTGTCTGTCTGTGTGTCTGTGAACAAAATATCTCAATAACGGAAAGAGCTAGAAGGTTGAAATTTTATATTTAAGTTAGGCACCCCCATGGGACGTGACACGAAGCTTTTGAACAAAAGCGACCAAAGAGTACTAGTACTTTACTGATGCACTATTTCAGTTTTTTTTCGTTTTTCTCAAAATTCGCTCCGATTTTTTTTTAAATTCAAAAATCAATTATTTTTTAGATGCTCTTTAAAATGTATATTCTCATTTTGTGATTGAAATCTTCTGAAGACCACTTTACTCTTGTACTCCATAGAAAAGATAGGAGAAATTGTTGCCATGGTAACAACATATAAATATTTTGCCATACTTATAAATTTTACATTTTGAAAATCGAATGTACCCTACTGTCGGAAACTAAATACATGTCGACACAAAAAATCTGGTGAGACAAGCACAGTACACAACTTTCGATTACCGAAGGTAAGAGAAAGTTGTGTGCTGTGCGCCAGTCACACCAGATTTTTTTATGAAATATGTCCTAAAAAAATTTATATTTAATGTATTATAGAGCTTAAATATCTATTCATGGCGTGGGTCCCATGGGAGGGGGTTGAATTTCAACCCCCCCCCCCCCCCCCCGTGGCTACACCTATGATATACAGTATATGAGGTGGAGAAATGTTGATAGATTTATAAACGCTGTAAAATCCTATCCGAAATAAGTTGTTCGTATTATATATCAGTAATATAATTCTATCAGCTGACAACATAACTCTATTAACAAATTTGAGCAAACCGCCCTCTAACCAATAAAAGAAGTTGCCTCATTCGACACGTGAGACGCCACCAATCAAGGGCGCCTTATAGTTATGCAAAACACACACAAATTTGTTAATTTTAATGCCTACTTATAAGGGATGTTATTTATTTATTAAATTTGATTGATTAAACTTTGGATTAAATTACCTTTGTTTTTTACTTTCTCTTATTTACTTTACAGCCTTGATAAATAGAAAATACTGCTTAGTAGATAAATAAATATAAACTTTTAAGCAGGAACACAAAACATTTTGCAAGATCCACTTTTTAAACTCAGAACCTGTATTTCCGTTAAAATTTCAACATTTTTTGCGATCTTATATCTATTTAAGACCGTGATGGCGCCAGATTTTTTTCAATGGGGGGGGGGGGGGGGGGCGGATAATATTAATACAGTAAGCTATATCAACCGAGAACCAAAAAAATGGGAGAGCCCTACCTGGGGCTCCGTAGCGCCGTCACTGATATAAGAGAAAGCATTACATAAAACAAGGAGAATATTTTTTTAGTATAAGTAGAAATGTATAATTGTTCATTTCCTTCTTGCTTTTTATTGAACACAGACAAACACATTCTCAAAGAGACAGACTAATTTGCCGGACCGGACCGTCTTTTTTAGACTCATGGGACCTCAAAACGATCAAAATCTCGACATCGAATTTTTGAAAATTATTAAAAAATATTTAAGAGATTTAAACTAATTTTGAAGGTCTTTTAATATATTTATATACTGTAAGTAAAAAAAACTAGAGATCTATATTGTAAAAGTTTTTAAATAGGTAATTCCAATGATGGATTTTGTATTCCGTGAACTATAAGATATAAATTACATACCTTGAATATTGAATGGAGTAAGGAACGGAATTCCGACCAAAGGCAACAATGAGTGCGAGAACCAGGCGAGTAATTCCTCCCCTCTGCTAATTGGTTTAATAATTCGCAATCGAATTCGCCCATTGTTAGTTGTTTCATGCAGGACATTGGCACTATGACAATCGTTACTTAATCGGACCGAGATTGGCCAGTGCGATGTTAATAAAGAAGTATTTTTCTCCGTACTCTGCCATTGAAGAGTTCCCTCCGGGTTTAGAGTTACTGATCCACTTTCCTAAATTAGAAAGAAAGTGTAAAAACGGGTCACTATTTAGTTGCACTGTCCCTTGTTCAACTTAATTCTTAGGCTAATCTTACATCCCAGAGAACATCCAATAACCAATAAATATAATAAAGATAATACCAAAATTTGAGGATGTTGGTTTTGTAGAGAGAAGGACTCGCTAACAGTTCCCGGTAACAGGTCCTCCCCTGCTGATACTCGAGTGACTAGTGTAATAGGTGACCTGGGAGGTTTGCGTTCAAAACCAGGCGCGATGGGAAACATAGAGCCAGCACCAATGGCAGCTGACCAGACCGTCACTGTCATCAGGTCGGCGAAGAAGAAACCTTATAATGATAACTGCAATCTATACGGAAACAAAAAAAAAATATATAATTTATTAATTAATAGCTCCGGGTTGACCGAGCTTGAGCTAGGTCTTTTTTTATAAAATTGGAAAAACTAGTAAAGTACTATTAATAGTACTCGAAGTTACCTAAAGAAGAGAAATAGCTCAATTTATTTTCTATACCGGAAATAGGGAATATTTAAATAAAGGAACTCTATGAGTAGGACAGCCAGCGGAAATAAAAATCTTTATATTATTTCGTCGACGTTTCGGGAACCCACACAAAGAAAAAAATAACATATAATGTGCATAATAATTTAATAAAATAGACAATCAGCATAATATACAACTGTCTATTTTATTAAATTATTATGCCCAATATATGTTATTTTTTTTCGTTGTGTATACCATATAAAACTATTCATCTGTTATTCAACAATTAATTCGTCCTGTAGATGGTAGCGATGCGTTCCCGAAACGTCGACGAAATATTAATAATATAAAGATTTTTATTTCCTCTGTCTGCCCTACTCATAGAGTTAGTTTCTTTATTCAATCATCACCACAGCCATTTTCTACTCTTCATTGAGGGAATATTTAAAATTTGAAAGAAATCTTAAAACCAAATTTCAAGAAAAGTGTAAAAAACTAAAAAAGTACATCGGTAAAGTACTAGTATTGGAATTTCCTCAAAGACGAGACCTAGCGCAAGTTCATATTGGTACCAGAAATATTATATATTTAAAATTTGAAAAAAAAAATCGTTAGAGATTTTCAAAAAACCCCGAAATTACTTTTTAGATTCCTTTAGGGAAGCTTTTAGCGTAGAAAGTATATTGATATCTCCTTTTAGTTAAATGTTGGAAAATCGAAATAAAAATTGCATTTTTCTCAAAAATGTCGATTTGGGGATTGTAGAGGCCGAATTTCAAAAAATTCTGAAACCATGATTTTAGGTATTAATTTATGGAAGTTTTCAGCCAAGAAAGCAAATTGATATCTCATCTCGTTTAAAATTTATTTAAAATCAAAAAAATATCCATTTAGTGCTCTTTTTTTTAAACATTCACACTTTTTTCTCATTCACACTCACACTCACACTCACATCCACACAGTCTTTTCGGCAACTCAGGCCATTTAAGACTTTAGACGATAACCGTTGTAATATATATTATCTATTGTGGGTTCAGGCATTTCTATTTAAGCCATCTGGTATCCAAATGGCTTAAATAAAATCATCGGACTGCCTGGGTCCGAACCCGCGACGTTTGGTATAGGAGTTTAGTGCTCTTAAAATTAGCATTTCGAAAAATCGCTTCTTAAATGACGCCAAAGACACAAAAGAATTTAATATGCCAAATTTCAGCGAATTTTTTGGTATTTGATAAATAATATTAGTAAAAATGGAACTTTTTCATTATTTTGGCAAATTTTGGGACTTGTGTGCCACCGGAAGATATCAACTGATCTAAACCAAATTAAAACACAATGTTTTTAGGCTCTATCTGGTTTTTGTTCATATTTTGTCAAACTTTAGGCCCTCTGCTAAAGATGTCAACCGATTTTGATAATTGTTTTTTCTTTTGTTGTTTGTTTGTATATGGCCGTAAGGATGATCAATTTTATTATAAGGACATCGGCCAAAAATAAATACTTTTGCGTATTATCTGTTTATTTGTAAATATTTCGATTCTAGTGACATAGAATCATCCTCAGTACAATCAACTAAATTGGATAGAACATACATTATATATAATTAATTATTAACAATTAATTAATTTTTTACAAACAAAAAAATTAATTGTTTTTTCTTTTACTTTCTCTTATTTTTGTCTATAAAATTCCCAACTTTTCCGCGCTATTAGAACTACGAAATAAAAAAAAATATTTTTTTCGGCCCTCCCTAGCTTACAAACAAACGACCCCCATATATATCGTATTTAAAAATAATTTGTGGATCGTTAAAGTCTATTATATTGCCTTAGATGTCGAAAAGACTTTAAAAAAAAAATCTATTCAGAAGAGAAACGAATATTACTAATATTTAATTTTTATATTTGGCCCTATTGGGCTCCAAAAATTTGTGGGTGCGATGTCTAAGACAAAGCCCCTGCAGTGGAAGGCAACATGCAACTAAGCCGGGTGGGATAGAAGCGGTGAGCCTTAGCATGCTAAATTTCGTCTATGCACCTATTCTATTTAGATACATCTCTCAAAAATTTCACTCATTTATTTTAATTCTTTAAAATAAAATTTTCTAAAAGTTTTTCTTGCATTTTATTATTATCTTTCAATTAATTGTTATAACAAGTTTTTATTTAGTATTAAAATTTTAAAGGGCCGAAGAAAGGGTTCGTTTTATTGAGACTGGAAATAAATATTTTATCTTAGAAATTAATGATTTGATTCTTTAAAATATTTCACTTAAAATAAAATTAATTATTGTGTAAGTTAAAACTAGTTTAGGGCCAAATATGATGAAAGATTTATGCATTTGGAGTTAAATTGGGATTAATAGAAATAGGTTTCGGGATCTATATGTATACAGTATTGACAACTATTCAAATCCCAGGGTTGCCATGCAAAGTCTAGATAATCTTTTTCTAACGTACCAAAAGACATTTATTAGAAACGAAAGAAATAATTATATAACGTCTTGATAGATGGCCCAGGTTATAGCAATTTTTACTTTAGTATGTTGAGATATTAATAATCGGCCTAGAAGTTATCTCTCAAAAGGTACTCTAACTGAATGAAAATTCTTAAAATTTTAATACTAAATAAAATTTATTTATAACAATTAATTGAAAGATAATAATAAAATGCAAGAAGATCTTTTGTAAAATTTTATTTTAAAAAATTAAAATAAATGAGTGAAATTTTTGAAAGATGTATTTAAATAGAATAGGTGCATAGACGAAATTTAGCATGCTAAGGCTCACCGCTTCTATCCCACCCGGCTTAGTTGCATGTTGCCTTCCACTGCAGGGGCTTTGTCTTAGACATCGCACCCACAAATTTTTGAAGCCCAATAGGGCCAAATATAAAAATTAAATATTAGTAATATTCGTCTCTCTTCTGAATAGATTTTTTTTTTTAAGTCTTTTCGACATCTAAGGCAATATAATAGACTTTAACGATCCACAAATTATTTTTAAATACGATATATGGGGTCCATGTATATTTGGATAATTATAGGCAGGAGCAGTCAATAAAAAAGATTCTGTATGCCGGTTCTCATCTCGCAGACGTTTCGGTTCCTTTTAATTTAAGAGCCATAAGTCCTTAGATTAGATTAATTAAAAGAACCGAAACGTCTCCGAGATTAGAACCGGCATACAGAGTCTTTTTTATCGACTGCTTCTGCCCATAATTATCCATTTACATCACAGTCACTACTACTAAAATAGATCAATGTATATTTATTTATACCATTTGGTATCCAAATGATTTAAATAAATATTCATCTGACTACCTGGGCTCCGAACACAATATTGACATTTGTCAACACCTCTAGCCTCTCGGCCAGGGGGGGGGGGGTGGAGAGGCTGAATAGATTTAATTTTTATTTACATATTTTATAATTATAATTTGAATTTCTAGGTATATAACAAGTATCATATTAATACAACTAATGTAAAAGGCTCTTTTTGTAAACATATTTGGTGAGAATGGTCGCATAGCACGCAACTTTCTCTTACCTTTGGTAATTGAAAGTTATGTTCTGTGCTTGACATACCAGATTTTTTGAGTCGACAGTATATTTAGTTTCCGCCAATATATTAAAATTCAAGATATAAAATTTATAAACATGGGAAAAGATTATAACGAATATTTCTCCTTTTCTGATCAACAAGGTTATTACTTTTGGTTCTCAAAGTGAAGTTAAAAACTTAGAAACGCTCCTTATCGAAACATTGACTGATAGCAAACTGAAAATATTAAAAAATTGACCAATTAACTGATGATATTCCAATTAGTATAAAAGAACACCAAAAGCTGAATTTATCTAAAGGAGGAATTTTTGCCCTTTTGTTAATTGTCATCTTCACAACCCAGACAGCTTGGAATATTACAGTAAAGTTGCAGCAATATTGCCAATCTTGCTCAATATTGACAATATTGCAGCAACATTGATGCAATATTGCAGCTCAAACAGCAACTTTGCAGCAATATTACTGCAATGTTGCAAAAAGGGGGACATAAGAATATTGCAACAATATTGCTGCAATATCCCTAGCTTGGAATATTGCCGCTGAAATATTGCAGCAATGTTGCCAATATTTTGCAAGATTTGCAATATTCCTGCAATATTGGCAATTTATGCAAGATTTGCAATATTTCTGCAATATTGCTACAATATTCCAAGCTCTCTGGGAAGTGATAGAAATATTTCTATAATTGAGTAGTGAGGATATCCAGGGCAGCCAGAAAAACAATAAAGAAAATTAAATTTGTCTTTATCTATATCTATATATATAAAATGAAATGGGAAAAATGTATGTATGTATGTAAATATATATGTATATGTTCTATAGAAATCCACAATTTTCAATGAATCCATTTCGAAATTAGGACACCTATAGTTGGCTCTGGGAGAAGTAGTAATAATTTAATCTCTTAAATATTTTGCAAAATTAATTATAATGAAATTTCTTTAATATGGGAACACAAAATCAACAAGTTGGCTAGAAATTAGAGAGCGTCCTTTATGCTGTGGAACCAGCTTCCTACCTGACTATGGGCTGGGGGTGGGGGTAGCAGCAGTTGAAAAACGAAGAGAGGAAGGTGATTGACCCTTTGAACAGTCATAAACAGACCCTTTTGTGCTGTTCCTAATCGGTACCCTCGCCTCGCTTGAATATAAGATCTTCCTTAACATCTTAACACTTGCATTGCAACAAGAAATATCCCAAATTAAAAATAAACTTGCTCGCGGGGGGCTATTTCATATATTTTTGTCTACGTTTCGGCCGATATTTCGGCCTTCATCAGGACAAATGTTGTTTGTCTCGAGCTTATACAGGCTCTTGGCAACTCCTGACAATGTGTTTTAGTGAACATTCGTCGGATGGCATGACTTCTGGTTCAATAGTGATGCGATCAAGTCATTGTCAGGAGTTGCCAAGAGCCTGTATAAGCTCGAGGCAAACAACATTTGTCCTGATGAAGGCCGGAATATCGGCCGAAACGTAGACAAAAATATATGAAATAAAGACAAATTTAATTTTTTTTATTGTTTTTCTGGCTGCCTGGATATCCTCACTACTCAATATATATTCAGCCACTCCTCCTGGAATTAACCATTACTATTTCTATAATTTTTTAAAGTCTTTTTGGCTTTTCTTAGGTTATAAAGACTTTAACGATACTCAAATTATTGAAATGAGGGGGTCCAGGTACATTTATTTATTAATTTTAAACTGGTAACCGTTGGCTCTAGTTGAAACATTATGCTTTAATAGGAGAATTAAATTCACAAGGTTTTCTGTTTCAATAATATATTAATTTGATATTAACACTTTATACGTATTTCGACATCATATGTGTCATCTTCAGAAGCGAATTACATTTATTTATACCAGTGAACCCGGGACCCTAGTCACGAGAAGCTAATGACTTCTCTCTGAGCTACGGGTCACGGGCCGTAAATTAAAATAGATAAAAATTTAATCTATTCTGAAAAGAGAGAATGAAAGTTTTAATTATTAACTAATATTTAGTTTATTTATTTGGCCCTATTGGGCTCCAAAAATTTGTGGGTGCGATGTCTAAGACAAAGCCCCTGCAGTGGAAGGCAACATGCAACTAAGCCGGGTGGGATAGAAGCGGTGAGCCTTAGCATGCTAAATTTCGACTTTGCATCTATTCTATTTAAATACATCTCTCGAAAATTTCACTCATTTATTTTAATTCTTTAAAATAAAATTTTCTAAAAGATTTTCTTTAATTTCATTATTATCTTTCAATTAATTATTATAAAAAGTTTTTATTTAGTATTAAAATTTTAACGCATGGCAGGAAAGGCCAGAAAAAAGGCCAGTAAGTATTTTGTGTCTAGGGAAAAAATATTTCTCTTAAAGAATTTTTTTTTTCTTTAAAAAAAAAATTCATTTTTTGTTTGAAAAAGAAAAGAAGGGGCCGAATATCAAAAAATTCGAGTTAAATCTGATTTTTTAATATTTTTTTTTGAATGTTATGGGAAACATGAAATTATTTCTGCTCCGTTTTCTCTCGGGTCAATTTCTAGGCATTTGTTTTTCAAATAAAAAGATGGTTATTTTTATATTATTTGCAGAGCAAGCGATATTGAATATAAATGAAAGAAATAATAATATGTCTCGATAGATGGCTCAAGTCATAGGTATTTACTTTTTATTGTGAGATTTACTAATAAGCATAAAAGTAACACTCAAAAAGTATTCAAACGAAATGAAAATTCTTAAAATTTTAACACTAAATAAAAACTTTATATAACCTCCACCTGAAAGGTAATAATAAAATTAAAAAAAAACTTTTAGAAAATTTTATTCAAAAAAATTTAAACAAATGAGTGAAATTTTTGAAAGATGTATTTAAATAGAATAGGTGCATAGACGAAATTTAGCATGCTAAGGCTCACCGCTTCTATCCCACCCGGCTTAGTTGCATGTTGCCTTCCACTGCAGGGGCATTGTCTTAGACATTGCACCCACAAATTTTTGGAGCCCAATAGGGCCAAATATATATATTAAATATTATTGTAATTACAATTTGTTGGTGTTCCAAGTCCGATTCGAGGCATTCATTAAATATTAATATCTTCTGAAGGGGGCCCAGGGGGTTAACAGCGAAAACAAAATTTCAATAGGGACAATAAAAATATTCATAGGCCTATATTTAAGAAAAAAATTATATGCTCCCTCAGACTCAAATAAGAATCCTGGCTACGCTACTGGATACGTTATCTACTTCCATTATTATTCATTGCAACATTTAACAATGATATAGCGATCATAGAAAAATATAAGAGCGTTAAAAATATTCAAATATTATATCACAAATATACCGTTAAGTCTATTTACTGTAAATTTTCAGTTATCTTGTGAATATGTTGATAGCAACCGCAATCACCCGTGCTAAGACAGACATTTTCTCTATTTTCAATATGTTTACCTACTCCCTCCCCCAGCAAACCTAAACCCCAACACTTTAAAATACAAACCATAAAATTCGGGATTAATGACAAGGAAAGAAGAAAAATTTGTAAATTTCAAGAAATATACGCAAATATTATAGTTTAAAAATGAATCTACACTAACATAAAATACAAACACACATGTAAATATTTTAATACAATAAACCCCTATTGAGCACGAAAATTAATAAATTAATTTTCAGATTTATCTTATAGCCTAGAGCATAAAAATTAGGCCAATGATTTACCTAACCAGAATGTGACATTCTATTTTCGCGCACAATAGAGATAGACTATATAAATAAACTTTCTAATAAACACTTAATAATTGTAACAGGTAGTCAGACACTCACTTGTTATTAAGATAGGGTAGATGATGTGTGTGTACGTGGGCTGGCTCGTGCTGACTTGAAAACGGCACGCGACCGACTGATGTGGCTTCAGCTCCCCTATCTATTATATATAACTTAGAGAATATAATAGCCATTGAAAAGATCAACCCCTAAATGTTGCACCTCGTCCATTGGGGGTGGGGTAGGGTGTATCTGCCCACAAGTGCATCCCTCAATGCATCCGATAGGGGAAGGGATTCGACAACTCTCCCCCCCCCACTCCTACATTCATTTACAGATACTAATAGCCTAAATCAATCAATTAAAACAACCTAAAATTCATTCCATGTAAATACGGACACTTGTTTAGTTTCGAAATTTCCATAATTTTTAATTACATAGTCTTTTACTTTCTCTTACATATATATGTTAATATATAGAGAAAAAAATAATTTCGATTGTGTCAAAAATCAGATGTCAAGATTTTTTATTGAAACAAAGACAAATAAAAATAAAATTAGAAAAAAAATAGTAGGCCTATTTTCTAAAAAAATTTGAAATTAAATTATTCAGAGGGGTCTTTTCCTAATCTCAAAGGGGCCGGGAACTCACAGAGAAAAAGTTTAGGTGAAAATAATTTTTTTCATCAGATTTATTTAGAGGACCAGGACCCGGGGCCCTGTTCCCTGTCGGCGGCCCTGATCATACACTGTAGTAAAAGATCTCTGGAATATTAAGTGCAGTTAAGACTGCCCTCTAAATTTGCCTCAAATAACTTGGGCATTTAATTTGATTGGCTACCAATCCAATTGAAATAAATAGAGACGGGGTCTAAATGGCCTTCGATGCCGAAAAAGACCTTAAATGAAGTAAAAAAAAAAAAACTTGGACATTTTTTGGTGCGTTTTTTAGACATTTTCATAATAGACATTTAAAAAATTGTGATATTTTTTTTTTATTTGTTTAAAATTATTTTTTGGCATCGCAAGTCATCCCTATTTTATAGTCGGAGAGCTGGCGACGAAAATTGGTGCGCACTTTGGCTACGGAAGTGCTTACTCTAGAGTATCTTTTCATTACTAAAATGCAACCTATTCTGAAAATATTAGTCTTCAGAAAACTCTTGCTCATTTTCGACTCCAGCTCTGACTATTATTTCATTTGAATGATAGCTAATTTCAATTGAAATAAATTTTTGTCTCATGAGGCTGGATGCAAATCCCACATCACTATCACAGAGGGAAGAATCCTACCACTGCGCTACGGCCCAGGGGTAATTAATTTTTTTTAATAAAGGAAAAAAAAATCTATGAGGATGCGTTACAAGGGCAGCCAAGGCGAAAAATAAAACAAAAATCTATTTTTGTCGACGTTTCGAGTGCCGATCGCACTCTTCATCAGGACAAAAATGATGTCAATTCGTCAGGTCGTTTGACATGGCAGTATAGCAACGTTTTAACCATTTTTACATTTACCTGAAGACTCTAGTATTTCGAGGTCGAAATACTAGAGTCTTCAAGTTGCTATCTGCCATGTCAAAAGACCTGACGAATTGACATCATTTTTGTCCTGATGAAGAGTGCGATCGGCACTCAAACGTCGACAAAAAATAGATTTTTGTTTTATTTTTCGCCTTGGCTGCCTTGTAACGCATCCTCATATCATAATATCCAGCCATCAAGAAACAACTATTTAAAAAAATCTATTGTGAAAATAATAAATTCTTTTTTTTTTTAATCCAAAAATGAAAAGAATTTCTATTGTCCAAATAACGGATCTTAATAGCAAAAGTAAAAACAGTTTTGCTTCTACACTTCTCTTTATCAGGAAAAATTTTGTCTCGGCGCGACAGATCAGACTGGTGCGTTGAAACAAGTTTCAAAATAATCAAAATCATCTGCAGAGGTGTTGTTTTCAAATGGAAACTTCACTAGGTCCTATTTGAGTCAGGGCATCACTTACCTCGGGTAGTTTATAGTCTAATAATTAATTTTAATTTAATTAATAACTCTTCCGACTTTGCCTGATTCCTTTTGAAAATAAAGCAGCAGGTCCATTTGGAAAATTTAAATAGAAATGATTATCAAACAGATAGTCAAACCAGAAAAATTTACAGAATAACTTGATCAGACGTTTTCGAGGATCTTATACCAATTTTTCCCATCGAATGTAAAATTAGCCATTTTACGAAAGTTTTTATTTTTATTTTTTTTAAAGGGAAAACATTTAGTATTCTCTAATTAATAATTGATAGAATTGAAATAAGGACGAAATAGAGAACCTATGGAGAGCCCTTAAACTGGAAGCATATTGTCGGTGAAGGGTGGCTGACGGCCCTTTATCTCTACAAAGGGCGGGAGCAGGGTGTAGGAGTATAGAGTAGAGGGATACAAACACAAGTGCTCTGCACACCACAGGGGGGTGAGTGGGTCATCAGTCGGCGCTGACAGCGCTCAGCTGTCAGTCTCCCCTCCGACGGAGCTGAAGCCACGTGGCCAACCAAACCTAAGTGATTTAACCCGTCATTTGGGAGAGGAGAAGTCAAAACAAAAAAGGGATATTTAAAAGAAATTAGACACTGTTTTTATAGTGAATATATTAATGTTGGTGGCCTAAGGCACAGGCATCTTTTACAACATAGAAGTTGATTTGCTAACTTTCTACAATAATAAATTGTACTTTTTTTTCTCATTCACACTCACACTCACACACACATTCAGACAGTCTTTTTCGGCAACTCAGGCCATATACATATTTGGAGTCCAGGCATTCTTATTTAATCCATTTGGTATTCAAATGGCTTAAATAAAATCATCGGACTGCCTGGGGTCCAAACCCGCGACTTTTGGTATACGAGGTTAGTATGCTAACCCCTACGCCAAGCCCGAGGGCTAATAAATTGTAATTGTGTATGCAGGGCCCGTATTAGCTTTTGTGGGGCCCTGGGCAAGAACTAATCACTGATAAAAAAGAGAAAAAAAAAACTAATCCTCTACACCAATTTTACGGATTAATTGTTAATTAATTAATTAAAATTCTACCTAATTAATTATAGCTACTCATTTTCCTAAAATAATATTTTTAACAGTAGTATAACAGAAAAACAAATTTTGGAGAGAACTAAAGATTTTTTAGAGTGGCGTTAGAATTGATCCAAGGGTGCCAGAATTTGGAGGCGGTATAAATATATAAAAAAAAAATATATAATTTTTTTAGGTAGGGGGGCGCAAATTATAATCTTGGCACTCCATTTTTCCTCGGTATAATATACACTATATTTATTAGGGGAATTTGTAATTATAGACCACATTTTTGTATTAATTATATTATTAAAAAGATAAATACTGTACAATGAGCGCCACAATTAAGTCCTCACCAGACAGCTAGAGCCTTATTTCACTAAACACCATATACTATACCATATACTTGAAGGTATACCTATCAGGTGGGGGACTTAATTGTGACGCTCACTGTACAACGATTCGACTTACAAATCAAATTTTTAAGCATTAATTTTTAAAATTTTATATTTAAAATAAAATTTAATTCCCAAAATTTTTTTTTCAAATCTCGGGGGAGGGGGGTATAAGGGGGTAATTACCCAACATAATTTTAAAAATACATATTCAATGGAGAAATTAATTAATTTTTACAGATTTTAAAAATTTAAAGAATATTCATCATGTGATTTATTTCAAAATAATTGGAAAATCAATAAGACAGATTTTTGTTGACATAACTTGTGAGTCACGTGATATATATCTCAATACAAAGAGAAAGAGATGAGGACAATTGTTCTGAAGTTGGCACCTGGACCATGAATGGATGTTGTCTGTTTATTGGTTGTACTATAGTTAATCGATCAACACTAAATCCTCATTTTACTATATGTAATCTGATCCTTTTTGGGGATTATCAAATCAATCACTTAAGCCCCTTCCCTTTGGGCTAATTCTTTTTTTATTTCTTATCTCATCATTAGATTCTAAATACTAGGTAAAATATAATAGAGATACGAGCAGATCTAATCAAAATTTTGGTTGAGAGAAGGTAGAAGACTAAATGACTAATTTCAAAGCTCTTTTAAATCCCTAAATCCCCGACCAAAATCTTTTTTATATTTGTAGGGAAAACTCAATAACATTTTTTGTTTTGTAATTTTGTCGTAACAAATTTATTCTAGAAATAAAAATAAAAATATTTTTATAAAAGTTATTTGATCTTCTCTGCTCCTCAAAAAAACTACTTATTAGGATAGAACATTTAAGCAGGTTATATAAGCAAATTTGTTTTTAAATTGATGAAGCATATTTGGCGAAAACAAACTTTTTGTAAGGGGCAAAAAAAAAACTTATATCTTATTTTTTGATTTATGTCCGAGTTTGACAATTTTGATGAATATTAGCCCGCATATTGGGTTTTCATTTAGATTCAATTGATCCCTTCCTTTAATTTCGTCCCTCTTTCAACCCTCAAAACAGGGAGGAGGGAGATAAAGCAAACGACATGAAAAACCATTTAATCATATTTTGTTCTGGCCAAAGAAACATTTCCCTTCTCTGAAAGCAGTAAATAAATGTACTTTTTCTAGCGAAATGAATCTAAAATTTTGAACAATTTTCGTTTCTATCTTCAATTTTTTAAAAACTCATAGCTAGGGATTGTTTTTTCAGGCAAAATGAATTTGAAAAATAGGCAAAATAAAATATCATTTCAGGCAAATTTTAGACAAGAAAGATTATCTTTTAAAAATAAATTATAGCTTAAGAAGTTTTTATTCACGAAGATACACACATCTAAAACTATCTTTCTAGTGTACGAGGTAATAAATTTTTGAAAATTTTAATCACGCAATATTAGGCCTTTACACAGTATTTTAATTTAATTCTAGTATTTCAATAAATACATTTTATCCGTTGAACGGAGAAAAGAAACTTCCATCCTTACCCAAGATCCAGTAGGAAATTTATCAGAAGAAATAAATGAGATTTGGTGGCTGTGAATGTTAGATTTTGATAGGGCAGGTTCAGCCAAATAAAAAGCCTTTATATGCTTCTCGACTCCGGGGACGTTTCGAGATATTTTTAATGTCTCATCATCAGTCCAGTCCGTACATGCTATTCTCTTCTCAGGAGCAGGCATGAGCTAAAAATATAAATAAAAATAAACAAACAACTAATTAATTTATTATCTATCAATATTCGAATTGTGGGCTTGAGCCATTTGGTTTGGTCAAAAATAAAAACCGAAATGTCAAATTTAGATATTTTATATTTGAGTGAAAAAATGAAGAAAATAATTTGTTCTATTTTTGCTTGTATTAATTAATACTTTGACCGGGATTAACTTTTCGATGCTCTCGAAATAAAATTTTTAAAAAAATCAAATATAAATGCATGAGAGCAATTAGATTTTAACTATTGAGAATATTTCCTCACATGAACGCCTCGAGGCGTATTCATTATATGAAATTTATATGTACATATGCTGTATAATAATGCTAATTTTCGATGTAATGTGTATGTTTTTATTTTTATTACAATGGATTTTATAATATTTACTGTATATCGAAAACTAATCATTTATTCATATGTACATTTTGTAGACGGACTGATGATGAGACATTAAAAATATCTCGTAACGTCTCCGGAGTCGAGAAGCATATAAAGGCTTTTTATTTGGCTGAACCTGCCCTATCCAAATCTTTATCAGAAGAAATACACATGGGTTAAAAAATAACAAATAAAATATAAAAACTCGTAAAATCCAGTTATTTTAAAAACTAGCATTCTTCATTGAAAATAGTATGCATTATTTTCGACTGATGTCAGTAGGCCTAAATCTTTAAGCTTATTTGTAAAAAGTCTTAACCATTGATTTAATCCATTAAAACAAAAAGGGGTTTTTACAAAAAAGTTTCTATTTATTCTTAGAATAAATAAAATTTCGAGATATTGACAGTCACCCAAGCAAGATTTAATTCTTATCTTCCATTCTTTTTACCCCCGAGGGATAATCTCAATAGGAATAAATTAAATAATAAATACAATGCATGCATTTAGATAAAAATCTATTTGATTGCATAAAAAGAGAGAAAGAGAGAGTGCAATCTAAATTTCAATCTGGTGATTTTGTGGGGTTGCCAGCACCTGTTTTGGTATTGAGGAGAGGGCTGGGTGTTTCCGTTTGGTCCATTAAGTTCCCGAAGGATGAGGAGGAGGTGGAGGCTGTGAGAATCGCCGGCTGGAACACACATGATACGCCCTGGTCCCTTCTTGTGGCTCTCCTCTGCCTTGCCTTTATTATTACATATTAATATAAGAGAGAGAGAGAGAGAGGGATTCATTTAAAAGTGAAGTGAATCATCAGCAGGGTACATACACCCTGCAAAACACTTGGCCGATTCCAATTGCACGAAGGACAAAGGAACGTCACCAACCATCACATCACAACCGAGACGACCAGAAACGATCGATTGGTTTCAGAGTCGGAGACGAATTCTCAAAATTATACTTTAATTGCAAAAGAAAAATAATTTAATTAATTTTTGCAATATGACAAACTTCATTCCCTTTTTCTTTCCTCGCCTTAATATTTCTATTATGTGAAAAATCACAAATAAATCCAGTGAAAAAACAACATATTGTATCGAGGACACTAAAAAGAAGAAAATGTAGAGACAAAATAGAATTTTCATTGACAAATGTCAATATTTATAGTCTTAAAGTTACGGAGGGCGGGTTCGGATTCCAGGTAGTTCGATGAATATTTATTTAACTCGATTGGATACCAATTATTATATTAATATTAATATTAACACGCTCTTTCACCGTTACCAGCAGGAGGGATTGGAACGCCCTCCCTTTAAATGTCCGTGGAGCCTCTAATTACGGCACCTTCCGGTCCCTATTGTCTCCCCATTTGGGGATGAGAGATTCTGATAGATTTTGAGATAACGCCGTTTTTGATCGGAAACTTGGCGACCTAATTCCTGTCGAACACTGTCGCAGGTCGAATGATCGTTGAATGTTTGTTCCTGAGCAATTTATGTAAAGTTTATTGTGTAAACTATGAAGAACAACCTGCCCTAGGCACATGTTTAAATAAATAACTTGTATAATATATTGTATATTAGGCCTATATAAGTATTATTAATAGTCAATTATTATTATATTTGGACATCCCCTCAAGATGGTAAATAAAAGTTTGAATAAAACTTTTAAAAATATTGATTTATCGCTATTTCAGAGTTTTTTTTTTTTTTTGGACAGCATTTAGCTGAATGCTCTGAAATATAAAATCATAGTCTTATTGTTCTTTGAGGAGATGACCAAAGTAAAAACTACTGAATTTAGTTAATTTGGTATTTTTAGTATATTTTGGTCTATACTAAAAACTTTTAAATTAATATTATTAGTTTTAAAAATTCATCAATTTGTTTGTTATTAGAAATTTTTTTTATTTTGGAGTGGCCCACTGACAAAATCAGGAGAGGGGGGGAGGTGAATTGACACCCCCTAATTAGACAGAAAATAGCCTCCAGGGCTTTAAAAAATGTTCGCATTTAGTCTAAATATTATTAAATAAATGGACCCTGTTACGCATTAGTATGTCAAGCGCCAGCTACCGAGTTTTGAGAAAATTCACATTAAAGTTTTTTGTTTTCATTGGATTATATATAATTTTTTTTGTCAATTGTGCAAGTAACATTAAATATAAATTTTTTTAGGACATATTTCATAAAAAATACTTTTAATTATAGCATTTGAAACAATATTCCGTGCTCAACTCAATTTTTAATTTTTTGGCGCTTGAAACACTATTGTATAACAGGGTCCAAATATTGTTAGTCATAAAACTCCAAAGGATCCTGATTAATGCCGAACAGAAAATTTATAACCCCCTCCTCCGTCCAGACCTGATTGCGCACGTCCGATTCTCCAAAAACCACATCCATACAAGGTTATCCCATAACAAATACATAAATAAAATATCAAATAAAAAAGTAACATTTATTTATTAATTAACAGCATTATTAAAATGACTAGGAGCAGACTTTAATATTATTTGAGACAAATACATATACATCGCCCATTAAATTACAAAATTAATTTACAAAAAGCAAATTATTCTAAGGGCGTAACAATCAATTAATTCATCCATAACAAATTACTTTCAAATGAATTGGCTCATTTTTTATTTTATTTTTTTTATCATCATGACTCTACAATATTTAAAAAAAATTTTAATTTTACCCTTGGAAAGTCATTCAATCAGTCAGTGAGTCTAATGATTTCACACGAGTATCGCATAAGTCATCCACAAGCTGGAATCAGAAATTTTCTATCTAATAGAAAATGATCAGCTCTATTTACAATCACTCTCTTCCTTTTATTTCCTATTTCTGCTTTGGCGGGAATGTAGAAATAGTGTAACTATTAACAATAATACGTTTTAACAAAATCGTTCTTTTTATATTAACACTTAGATTTATTTAATACGTAAAAAAATGTTTCTAAGTGAAAATATAAAATAAGACTAGAGAATATTTTAACAATATACATGGACGTTATTTTAGAGTATTTTACAAATTTTATTTTTAATTTTCATAAGGATTTTCGGAGATAATTTGTGTATTAACCGTTTATATGTATTTCGCTCCCAGTGTGATACAATCTTCTTCAGTACAAGCAAATGCTGTTATGCGAATCTTCACACTTTCTATCCAACATATTATAGTATAGTATAATAGCTCGCGTTGAACTCAAATTTTATAGTTAGGCCTATATAGGCCTACAATATGTACGTATAAAATTTGATTTATAATTATAAATATTTAAATTTTTCAAGTCCACCTCATCTAGTACTCCATCATAATGAGATCAAAATATCAACAAAACAAAAGCACGGCTGCAATTTCCTATGGGTAGCCCCAAAAAACAAGCATGTGGAACGTTCAAAATGATATCTACAAATAAACTCAAATTATCTTTCTTTGGTTAAAAGCCCTTATGAAAATTAATCTTCCTTACGACATCTACAATCGATTCAGATCAATTTTTTATTTAATCAGCTTTAATATTTTTAGTTTTTCATGAAATAAAGGTTATATCTA
This sequence comes from Euborellia annulipes, assembly GCA_023213315.1. Lineage (NCBI taxonomy): Eukaryota > Metazoa > Arthropoda > Insecta > Dermaptera > Anisolabididae > Euborellia > Euborellia annulipes. Next base: position 105,782 of record JAKCPI010008430.1, on the reverse strand, counting down.
TCTAATTTAGGAAATAAAATTTTGACAGTTATTTAGATCAGATTAATAATTTTTCTATATTTACAAATATACAATAATTTTAAATGATAGATGTGAAGGCCATCATTTAGAGATAGCTCGTCAAGAGCTCTTGGTTGAGAAAGAGAAAATTCAGAAATTACAAATTGGATAGAATAAAAAGAAAAAAAAAATAGGGACAATTAAAAGAATACTTAGCGTATAGTATCACTATTTTTTTTTTTTTTCTTAAATAATTAAACCCTTTCATGAAATTTATTTTTTTTTTATATAAAATACTTAGGTATATAATTCAAAAATTGTATTAAAAAATAATTATACCAATAATATATAAATATTGATAATATCTAAAAATTGAAAAATTCATTTCAGTCTATGTAACTAGCTTATTTAACATATTGATTTATTTAAGAGAGATTCTAGAAATTATAAGAAAATTTTCATAGCCATCAATGAGTTTTTCTTATTTTCTTTAAGGTCTTTTTCGGCATATGAGGCCATTTTGAACCTCTTCCCATCTTACAGCCCAGCACTAGCCCACAGATAGAGATAGAGATCTCGTTTCTTGCTCTAGGGCAGTGTTTTTTAATCTTTTTTTTAATACGCGAACCCTTTACAGGATGAAAAATTATGGCGACCCCCTTGGTTCATAGACAGACAAAAAGTTAGGAAATAAAAAGACTATTCTTTAATAGAAAATCTCATACTTAAAATGGAATTTCATTTTTAAAATGCTGACTTGTTTTGGATGAAAAGAAAAAAACAAGAATACCCAGAGCTGACAAAGGAAACTTTAAAATTATTAGTGCCATTCGCCACTTTCTACCTATATGAACTGATGTTTTCTTCAATGGACTCTCTAAAAAGAGAAGTAGACTTCAGTTAGAAAATGATTTGATTGTTAATATTTCAAAAATAGTACCACGATTTGACAAATTTTTGAAAAATAAACAAGCCCGTCCTTACTGAAATTGTATTTTTATTGTAGTGTAGAATTTTGTCTTTTTCCTTTTGTCGGCGACCCCCGAATAAGGCTTCGCGAACCCCCTAGGGATTGCGTCCCATAGTTTGAAAAACACTGCTCTAGGGACCAGAGTTCGATTCTCGCCACAAGCGACAAAATTGTATTCAAATGATATTGACAATTGATAAATTTGAAAAAGGCCTTAAAAAAATAAGTTTTTAGAAATTTTTATACATTTTGTGTTATCATTATCTTCCATTTCGCACTTCGAGTCTTGTCAAATAGAAAATAGATTTTAGAATCATCTGTCAAATAAATTATTTGAGCATCTTAACAATTAATGGACGGAATACGATAAAGGCTTTAGCTCTTTTTATCATTTTTTTTTTTTTTTGTATAATAGTTTTTTATTATAAAATAGAGAATCTATTATAGTATAATATACATAAAAGTTGTTATTTTTTCAATGTTAGATTCAATTTGAAGAGCCCACGGGAAAAACATGATAAGTTCATTTTTTGCAATTTTTCACCAGACCATTTGTTATTCCATTGTATGTACAGTGTTTCTTAAAGTGTGAATATTATTGGATCTATCACGTTTTTCAAAAGCATAAAACTAGCATATAAAAGTACTCCTGTTTTGCCCCCAGATAGCGTAAAAAAATACAAACAGAAATGAATTATAATGTTTTTTCCGTGTACTCTTCATTTGTAGAATACAAATAGTGAACGGCTATTTATGTTTTAGTGATGAGTCTAACAATGATACATAAAAAATGTATAGATACAAAATTAAAAATAAAATTTGAATTTAGCGAAAAATGCACCTGGATCTCGTGTTTAACCTGAAACAATTAAAACAAATAATTGATTAATTAATTCTCCATTGTAATTCTATAATTAGCTATTTGATAGAATTTCTTGAGTTGAATGTCTGTAGATATTCAATTGGAAAAGGAAACGGGAAAGGAAACAGCAGCCAGGATAAATAAAAAACTTTATATTTCGTTGCCGACGTTTCGGGTGCTAGTCGCACTCATCCTCAGGGCAAAAATTTAGTACATGTTATGCGGTACTGGCAATTAATTTCTGGCAGTTTTCTTTCAAAATGTCATACATAACCTATTAGTGTCATTTTGTTTCTTATTTTTATTGCCAAATCAAACGCTAGAAGCGAGCGATTGGACTGAAACTTTATATATCTATGTAATTCATCTATCTGTATATTTTTAAGGGGTAACGCCTTAACAAAATCTAGGTAATTCAAAATTAGAACTGTTTTAGAGCACATTTTCTATTAAAATTTAATTTACTCTAAAACTAGACGTGATGGGGCAAAACTGATGGCATTTTTGGAATCAGCGCTACCCAAATACCGAGAGAAATAGCTTCAAATTCCCTGGCAACAAAAACACGGTCTCTTTTGTTCCCCTGCGTTATTGAAACTAAATGAATTATTTGGATTTATAAATCCAATTATAATCCTTATGAATCGTAACACATGTTACGGTTAAAAAATATTATTTTTATTTTGGAAATGATCAAAAATTCGAGACGGAAGGCCTTCAGTGGGCTTTGCGGCTAGTTATTAATAAAATTGATTAAAAAAAAAGAAAATGAAATCAATCGAGATAAAATTAATATCTCATTTGTTTCGGTTTTCTCTAATAATAGAAATGGACATGGCCTGGTAAAGAGAGGCAAATTATATTAATATTACTAGGGTGGTTTTTGTGGAGAAGATCTCCCCACTCCCATCCCTCCCCACCAAACTCTACCTCCCAAAGGGGCGGAGGGGGAGGGGGGGGGTGAGTCGTCGCACTTGTGTTTACAGATTACAGATCCCTCTTTGGTTAGTCGTTGTCCCCATCCCTAATCCATTCCTTTTCTCCCCCCTCTTTTGTATGCCGTTTTGATTATATTAACCTACTATTCAGTCTCGACAACTTAAAACGATCTGTCTGTCAGATGATGATGTGATGACCTACTAGAAGGTGCATTGGCCATGTTAATCTTTATTCAACTTTTTAATTTAATTCTCTATTCAATATTCAAGAATCTATAGATTTTAATTAAAAAATAATTTTTTTATAGTTTTTCTTAATTAAATTATAATACTCCTTGAACGAGAAAGAATTTAATATACTACTACTAAAACTACTAAACCGGAAAAAACTGGATATCATTTTTCAGAAGATATTAATTTTATATGAATTTTTTGTTGTTGATGAGACAAAAAATATTAAATAAACTTTATTTGAAATAGATCTTCCTTGAAACTCGAACCAGAAAATAAAAAAAATCTCTGAGATTGAGGGTTCTAATCCCGTTCCAGAAAAAAAATTTATTTCAATGGTTAGCAATAAATTGAAATAAATAGGGACGAGATCTAAATGGTCTCAGATGCCGAAAAAAATCCTTAATTAAATTTTAAAAAAATCTCTTCAAATCAATACTAACATAGTTTTATTCATTATTTTGTTTGAAATAATTTTTAAATCAAATTTTTTTTATGTATCTGAGAAAGAAAATGTTTTTAAGGGTGGTGGAGCAATTCTAAGCTAAAATATTTCGATTTCAGAGAGATGAATCAAAGGCAATTTTTTGCAAGAAATCTCCCTATTTAAATTTCACCATTTAAGGAGACCATATGTCATAGGCGTAGCCAGAAATTTTTGATGGAGGGGGGGGGGGTTCAAGAAAATTTAAGATTATTTTAGGGCATTTATGAATCATTTTTTTTTTTTAGCTAGAGACTTTCTCTTACCCAATATGAAATATAATTTGTATTAAATATCTAGTCATGGCTTGGGTCCCATGGGGGGGGGGGGGTTTGAACCCCAAAACCCCTCCTGGTTACGTTAATGCCATATTTTATTCCAAACTTCCAACAAGAAATAAATAGAGGTGTCTAACTTAAATATAAAATATCCGCCACGTAGCTCAATTCCTTTATGATTAAAATTGAACACAGACAGACCATGTTGCGAAAACCACTTTTTTGGACTCAGAGGACCTCAAAACGTGTATATCCATCAAATCCTCCAGATCAAATATTTGACATAAAACCAAAAATTTTCTCTTAGAATATTGTAATAGTTACATTACAAATTTATAAGAATTAAAAAAATTATAATATTCAAAATGGGATTATATCAATAAAAATTTGCTATTTCCTCCCACTTGCTTGCCTAATTATGTGCGTGTGTGTGTGTGTGCATGTACCAGTGTCTGTGTATTTGCAAGGTGGGGTTGAGGGTTGGTGCAGATCTCTCTCTGTCTCTCTCTTATGGTCCATTTAAACCTCAAGCCTGGCCTGCCTTAGGCAAGTGTCGCTAATCCCCTCTCGGATGAATGCTGATTCGATTCGCTCGTGGGTTAAGGGTTGGGGGGGCTTCAAAATCCAGCGTGAAACGTGAGGGTGCCATAGAGCTTGGATCAGACATCGAAAGAGAGAGAGAAATAAGGGGATGGTTTTAATATCGCCCTCTGGCCAGCTGCAATCCTCTGAAGGACAGGTGTGGCCTCAGATCTCAATCCGATTCGACATGCACCTCCTCCCTCTTTTTATTTGTCATACACTTAAAAATTTTATATGAATTTTGAATTAAAAAAAAACTATCCAAACTAAAATTTAAATTTCCTATTAGCTATTCTTTTTTACTTTCTCCTACCTCTATATATGTTAATATATATAGAGAGAAAGTAATGGATTCATGTCAAAAATTCGATGTCGAGATTTTGACGGAAATACACGTTTTGAGGTCCCCTGATTCCAAATAGTGGTTTTCGAGACATGGTCTGTCTGTGTGTGTGTCTGTCTGTTTGTGAACAAAATATCTCAAGAACGAAAAGAGCTTGGAGGTTGAAATTTTATATTTAAGCTAGGCACCCCTTTGGGTCGTAAAACGAAGCTTTTGAACAAATTCGACCAAAGAGTACTAGTACTTTAATGATGCACTTTTTCAGTTTTTTTCGAATTTCTAAAAATTCGCTTCAACGATTTTGATTAAAATTCAAAAATCAACTATTTGTTAGATTCTTTTTAAATGTATATTCTCATTTTGCCATTGAAATCTTCTGAAGTCCACTTTACTCTTGTACTTCATAGATAGGAGAAATGGTTGTCATGGTAACAAAATATAAATATTTTCCCATCTTATAAATTTTACATCTTCAAATTCGAATGTACCGTACTGTTACTAATCATTTGTCGACACAAAAAATCTGGTGCGACCAGTTAGTTTTTTTCACAATAGTTTTAATTATTTATACTTATATATTTTATGTACAATAGTTTTACCTATTGTAATCAAAATATATTGGCAGGCGAGTCCAATAAAAAAATAAAACCAGATATATACTAGCCACGCAGCCTGCTCCGGCGGAGTTCGCGTCTGACCATTTTCAAGATTGTCTAGTTTAAAAATAAATGAATATCTTCAAAATATATGTTTTATTCTCGGGATGAATTTCCGAGAACTCTTCGAATTCCTATTCCAACTAGGCCTTCTTAGTGAAAAAAGGATAATATATACAGTATTTTATTTTTACAGTATGTTAAATAGCTAATAAATTTTTAAATTTTATCTTTTAAAAGATTGAGGGGGGGGGGGGGAGAAAAGTGGGCAAAACTCGTGGCTGCAATTATCTCTTGATTTTTTTTTGTTGATATAAATACAACAGAAACGGGAGACAACTTAATTCAATACCGGTAACTAAAAAAAGAAAATAAATTTACTAGGTGATATGAAAAAACTAAATGATATTTTCTACTTCACAGTTGAGATGATAAAGACGAGGGTTTGTGTCTGTAAGGTGGAAAAAAAAGACTCTCTTGGTGTAAAGATTGTATATATATGTGTGTCTGTAGTGTATAATAATGTAAAATTGTAGTAGCTCACAACATGTAAAAAAAAAAAAATATAAGAAAAAATCACCCCGAATGTCTTAAATATGTATTTGAGAAACTCAATCATTTGGTTAAGCAAAATGCTAAAATAAATAAATGTTTATTATTATTATTACAATACCAGTAACTAAAAAAAATTTACTAAATTTACTTTTTTTTTAAACTAAGAATTTATTTTCTTTACTTTCAATTTATTATTATTATTTTTCTTTATTCTTCGCAATGTCCAAACTTTTCTTCTACTCAAAAATAATACATTTTCACTCCTGCCTTTTCAATTGGGCGATCAATTGACTGTATTGCCCTGAAAATTGAAAAAAATAATTTCTAGTTTGTATTAAATTATTTTGTATTAAGAGCAGTACATTGATGTATTATAGAAAGATTTATAAAAAAAAATTATTGTATTCTATTTTTTTTGTTTCGTGAACAGGCTTTTAGAAATATAAATTTTAGATAATGATAAAAAAATTGCCTATTTTTAATTTGTTGACTAAAAATTGAGATTGAGAAAATCACTCACTTCTATTTCCCTCTGATCCCTGGTCGAAATCCTTAGGAGCATCAACTACGGGTTCAATTTCCATAGGTGCGAATTCCAATTCGCAGATAGATTAGATAACGAGAAAAAAATTGCCTATCTTTAATATCTCGAAAATAACTATAGATTGACCGAGACGAAATTTAACGCTTGGTTTGAACCTTGTAGTCCTCAATTCTCTTGTTATTTGAAGGTATGTGGTAACTTATACTATTTTGTGAAGCATAAATGAACCTACCAGGAGAATTAGAAGGTACAAGCCAGTATTTGAAAATATGGCCCCCAAGTCTCAATCCGTCAAAAAGGGACATTCGTGACGAGTTGAGAACTAAACCAGATTTTCATTTTCATAAGACATGTCTCCAAATCCTAGTTTGATTCTTTTAAGTCTACTTAACTGAGGCTTTGTAGACTCAAATCAAGTGTTCGATTTCGACTCGGGTGAGATTGAGAAAATCACTCACTTTTATTTCCCTCTGATCCCTGGTCCGAATCCTCAGGTACATCAACTATTGGTTCAATTTCCACAGGTGCGAATTCCAATTCGCCTATATTTTGGAATTGCTCGCTCTTGCTCTTTAAAATATCGCGAACAATTTCTGAAATGAAAAAACAAAAAAATATAAATTTCAAGATAAGATATATATTCGGGTTTGAAGGGAGCTCAGAGTGTTATAATTTCAAGATAAGATTCTTATTAATAGATAGGCTCTGTATGAAATAATTTTTCGAAATATTGGAAGGTTTTTAATATAGCTGATTAATTGATGTAGAAGGAGAATAAAAAGAGGAACCAAAACGTCAGCACTGAGGGTTTAATAAAAGAAAATATAACTAGCTGCTCTCAATTTTTCGAAACACCTAATCCTATTAATTATAAGTAGGGGACGGGAGTTCCCATATTTCCAAAAATTAGATTGTGATAATCAAAAAACCTCCCACACACCTTCCCCAAACACTCATCGGAGTAAATTCCATGACTAATCATTTATTCTTTTACTTAAATTTTATTATTGAATAATTTTTATCTACTTTTGATTCGAGGATAAAAAGGAACTATTTAAAGGTTAGAGTATAAGGATTATTCTCTATCATATTAATTAAAAAACTCAACGGATGGGATAAAATCAATATAGGCACCATGATTTTTGCATTAAATGTAATAAATTTTTCAATAATATTAAAATAAAAATAAAAATTATTATAATATCATTTATATCCATTGAGATCCATAAAACAGTGTTTGTTTTTGGGAAATTGTTATCAGATATATAATATTTATTGTTTTCTCTTAATCCAAAACCCCCCCCCCCCCTCCCACTACCCATAAACTTTTCTATAATTATATATCCATCTATTTACATTTATCCAAATGACCTCACACGACCCCGACTAAGAGATTTACATAGTGAGAGAAACTTTTGGACTCCACCCCCTCCGCCCCCCCCCCCCCGCAAAAAAAAACCCCCCCCCCCCCCAAAATACCCCTAAAGCCCGGATTTTTATGAAGCAAATATAAAATAATAATAATAATTTTGGCATTAATTGTTGTTAATTTTATCTAATATTGTTGTGGTGGGCTGTCGAGTTATATCAAGGAAGGGTTGCAGTCGCAGAGACTGGAAGCCAATCAAAGAAAAAACTTGTGGCTGCTAGTCTCTGCATCAGTAAACCTAGCAGTACTAATATATTTTGCTGAACGGTATAGGTAAATAAAAAATCTGGTGTGACAAGCACAGAACACAACTTTCGATTACTGAAGGTAAGAGAAAGTTGTGTGCTGTGCGTCAGTCATAACAGATTTTTTATTTACCTATACCGTTCAGCAAAATCTATTCAAAACAAAGAGCTTATTTTAGCAAACCAAATTTAAGAGATATTTTTTATTATAAGATATGATTTTGAAAATGTTAATATTTTTTTTTAATTAAATACCTGTAAGTATATCTTGATTTGCCACACGGAATTCCATTTGTTTTTGAACTTCGTGAATAAGCCAAGGAATAAAACACTGGTCGACATCTGTAAAAAAACAACAACATATTTTCGTTAGCATGTCAACATTGAAGAAGCATTCATGTTAAATTAACTTGTACAAGAGATTACTCACCGGCTTTGATATCGTCGATAAGGTAACCATCTTCTTTGAGGCCCTCGAGAACTGATGGCAATAATTCCGCCAAATATCCATGTGTAAGCATAGCAGCAGCCACGCGTTCTTCCGTTTCCTTCTGCATAAGAACAGCCTCTCTGTGTTCTTGCAGCCGTTTTTCCTGAGAAATTCATTTCATATTTTATTATTGGTAATTAGTACTGATTTGAGTTCATTATATTTAAAAAAAAAATTGTCTTTACCTTTTCTTCCTCGAGCTTCCTTTCAAGTTCTTCGATTCTTTGTTGCTCTGCCTTGGCTCCAGCAGCAAGATCCATTTGTCTCCTTTGTTGGGCTCTGATCGCCGCCAATTCGTCCTCCTCTAGGACTTCAATCATCGCTTGTTCTAATGTCTTGCCGACCAGAACTTCAAGTATCGGAGCAACTTCAATATCAAAATCGAATAACTAAAAGAAAAAAATAATTATTAATTACAAGAGAAAGAGACAAAAATAGAAGAACTTACGTCTCCAGGATAAATTTGTGTTTCAACATCCCTTCCAGTCTTAGCAGGAACATAAGTAGGCGATTCAGGTCTATCAAGGAACAAGTCAGTTTGGCAACCGATATCGCTAACTGGAGGCCTATCGAATATTTCCTCGAGATATCTTTCGGTTTGAACATTTTCGTGTATCCGCCCTTTGACAGGCGGTGGAGTTCCTACTCGATATCGTTCATCTTTGGTTCGTCGGAGTTGCGCTCTTTTTCTCGCGATTGCTCTTCGACGTGCCTCTTCTTGTCTGGAAGCTTGGGATTCTCCCATACAAACCTAATTAAGAAAAAATAAGAATAACTTATAAATCTATGTAACGCTATTGTATTAATAATTCCATGGGCGTAGCCAGGGGGGGGGGGGCGTTGCCCCCCTGCTGGTCCTAAAAATTAAAAAAACAAGCAAATATATATTTTTTCCATTGGGAATTTCTTTTAACACCCCAATCCACTACATTAATTTAATTTTTTTTAATTTAAATAAATAATTAATAATCTATGTATATATTAATTGCAAACCCCCCCCCTCTCGCCCTAACGAGGGGTTGCCCCCCCTAACAAAGTCTGCTACGCCCATAATAATTCTATTCTACTATTCACCAAAAATATAAATTATTATTATTTTATAAAATAAAAAAACCGTTCGTTTGACTCTTTTTATCAATGGCTAAAAACATTGAATAACTAGTGATTGATAAAAAGCTCTCAGGAACATACGATACTAAAGATAACTTTGACACATAAGTGCTTTTTTGGAGCTACTATGTAGCTACTCAGGATAAAAAAATTTATTTTTTTGATTTTCTTATTATTTAAAAGAATATACTCCTTCACTCTTTTATTTTTATCCTGACCTAATTTTTTCCTTAGCCATTTATCACAATTTAAATTTGCATAAAATGATAAGATCTAATTCCAATCCGATTAAATTTAAAAGAGGGGAAAATTACAATATTTTAAATATAGGCTTATGTAAAGCTTATTATTATTTTAAAAATATTAAATACTGTATTTAGATATCATAACTATCTTCAAAAAAAAAAAAAAAAAAAAAAAATAGCAAACAATACTTCTTTACAAAGGTTGTATTTATGTGGGTTTCACGAGGGTAAAAAAGTATTAACACAAATTTAAATACTAGATATATTTGTGTTAATACTTTTTTACCCTCGTGAAACCCACATAAATACAACCTTTGTTCAAAATGTTTCACTTGAAACCCACACCGCAATCCTTAAATTTAATACTTCTTTAATTTTGTCATAAGAATCAAACAAAATCACTAATTTCCTATGATAAATGAGCATGATGAGCGGATACAAACGTCGACAACTGAATAAAAAAAATCTGGTGTGACTGGCGCACAGCACACAACTTTCTCTTACCCTTCGGTAAGAGAAAGTTGTGCACCTTGCTGGTCACACCAGATTTTTTGTGTCGAGATATATTTAGTTTCCCATAGCACCTTAGTTTCAAACTTGCATTTTAAATGTTGACTGCTTGAAATAAACTATGTTTATTTTTCAAAATTTTAATCTCATATTTGGACATTTTATACACAATATAGAATCGTAAATAAATACAAAATTTCATAAGAATTGGAAAAAAAATTTTTAAATGCGTAAAAAGTTCCAAAGGGGGACCCCCTTTTGAATCGAAATTAACATACAAATCCTATAGGAAATTAACATTAGGCCTATGAGAGAAGGCGGAGAGACAGACGATAATGTTTGCAAGTGAGAGAGAGAGAGAGTATATGTTTTCTCCTAAGCAATTAAAGACACAAATAAAATAAAAATAAATGGGAATTTAAATAATAATTGATTTTTAATCTAATAAAAAAGAAAAAGATTTAAATTCCGTTACCATGGCAACCAGTTCTATCTTTCCTATGAAGAACAAGAGTAAAGTGGTCTTCAGAAGATTTCAACGGCAAAATGAGAATATACATTTTAAAGAGCATCTAAAAAATAGTTCATTTATGAATTAAAAAAAAAATCCTTGGAGGGAATTTTGAGAAAATCGAAAAAAACTGAAAAAGTACATCAGTAAAATACTAGTACTTTTTGGCCGATTTTGTTCAAAAGCTTATTTTGAGCGTGTGGGAAGGTACCTAAGTTAAATATAAAATTTCAATCCGGTAGCTCAATTCCTTCATGCTAAAAATCTGTCCACACATACAGACACACCACACACACACACACACAGACCAATTTGCGGGACCCACTTTTTTGGACTCAGGGGACCTCAAAACATGTATATCCATCAAAATCTCGACATCGAATTTTTGACATGATCGCAATACTTTCTCTCTCTATATATTTCATATATAGGCTAAGAGAAAGTAAAATTTTGATTTGTCTTTAGCAGATTTCTTTTTTTTTTTTTTTTTTTTTTATTTAAAAGATAAAAGATCAAGCATAGGCCTATGTTTCTTCATTAATGCTCAAAGAATGAGTTAAGGGAAAAACCTAATTCTCTCTCTGAGTAATTTCTCAAAGGGGAAGGTACCGCAGAGTCAATCAATTTATTCTTTTTCACATTATAAATTAAAGGGCCCTCGGGCTTGGTGTAGTTGGTAGGTACCTACCTTCTATACCAAACGTCGAGGGTTCGAACCCCAGGCAGTCCGATGATTTTATTTAAGCCATTTGGATACCAAATGGCTTAATGAAATGTCTGGACGCCCAATAGATATTATAAATAACAACGGTTATCGTATAAAGTCTTATATGGCCTGAGATGCCGAAAATATTGTGTGAATGTGAGTGTGAATGAGAAAAAAGTGTGAGGGTTAAAAAAAAAAAAAAAAAATTAAAGGAGAGAATAATATTGGGAAGAAAATGATGAAATATACTTTTTGGTCACCGTCGTCTGTCCTCTTTTGAGAGTTGTTAGTTGCTTTAGTAAATTAATTTATACGATAAAAATTTATATTAAGGTCTAGATAAAAACTACTATAGTGAGAGCCTATCCAATGTCACATCAACATCATCAAATAAGTTTAATACCACGACTACTCCTTTTAATAGTTTATTTACCATAAATATTTATTTCTATAATTATGCAGTTAAATCCATGCATATTCTATGTGCTTAAGTGAGTTATAATTATTTTTAATATATTTACGTATTTTAAAATACTAGTTGTTGATTATCAAGCGATTACTAAAAAAAAGGAGAAATTTGATTTTTTCACTAATGAAAAGTATCTATTTAAAATTACAAAAAATAAAATATTGTGAAAAATAAAAAAATTTAATATAATAAATACATGCTCTGAGTGGATTTCAGCCAAAAGCAAATAATAGACCTAACAAGTGAATAGATAGTAGTGAAAAAGCATTAGGCCTAACAAAAGCAATGTTACACCATTTTAGTTTCTAATATTAAATATTAAAACTATTAAGGGTGTTTCTAATTATTAGATCAAGGGAAAGAATAATAATAATAATAAACATTTTGACCCGATCGATAATTTGCCCACTAGAATATTTTGCCCCTCCCCAAGTCAATCGTAGGTCTGCTATTTAACAAATTTTTTTATCGAATAAATTTTTTTTTAATTTGTAACCATTTTTTGGCCATATTGATTTTAAACGACACTTATTATGTTAATTACGATATTTTTTATATAATAAATCCTGACACATTTATTTGGTAACCAATTGATTTAAATATTCATCTGACTGTCTGGGATTTGAATCCATACCATTTTTTAAAGTCATTTCAGCATCTTAGTATATTAAAACTATAAGCGATACTTATATTAAATTACGATAATTATTGTGGTCCCTGAATATTTATTTATACCATTTAGTAGGGCTGGACGGTAAACCGCCCACATAGCACAAAATATTGCAGGAATGTTGCAGGAATATTATTTCAAAACATTCGAAATATTGCATGCAATATTCCTGCAGCATTCCTGCAACATTCCTATGTCCGCGTTTTTTATTCAGGGAATATTGTCACAATATTGAAATACAATATTGCCAGAATATTGCTCAGCAATGTTGCCAACATATTGCGATGTAATGTTACCATAATATTGTGACACAATATTGCATGCAATATTCCTTCAACATTCCACTAACATTCCTATGTCCGCGTTTTTTTTATTCAGGGAATATTGCCAAAATATTACAATACAATATAGCCATAATATTCCATTTCATACTATGTTCTCAGTATATTGAGATGCAATGCATATATGCATTGCACGCATGTGGTGATATAATATACAAGTGTATATACTGTATATGTAATATAATAAATTCATGACATGCGTGCAATGTACTATATGCATTGCATCTCAATATACTGGGAACATAGTATGATGGAATATTATGACTATATTGTATTGTAATATTTTGGCAATATTCTTATATATATATATATAATATAATAATATCACGACATGCGTGAAAAAGAAATAATTTGAGTTATGATCCTAACTCAAAACTTAATGTCGTTGATATTATAAATATATATTTTATTTACAATATTGCAAAAAATATTCCTGTAATATTTCTACAACATAGCAATTTATTTAATGTGTTAAGATTAAAGTTAAAATAGTTGCACTGGAGTAAAAATCATCAACTTTTTTTTTTCACTTTAACGTTAAGCAAAAATAAAGCGTCCCCAGCTGTATATTCTTTGATGTGTCAACTCTTCCCTCTCTTATTGAGCTTGCCAGTTTCAGGTCCGAGATGTGGCACCTATCTATTCTCTTTCCGGATCTTTCACTGTGAAGACTGTATCGGATAATTGGTCGGGGACATGGACCAACCCATTTAAGCAATAATCCGGCGCATCTTTTGGCTCAGGCGTCACTTAGGTTTTTTCTTCTCCAAACCAAATACCCAATCCCGAATTTCGACATGACTTCCTATAATAAATTTTACTATTATACTATTTGCCAATGTTAAAATTGCCTCGGTATTTCCACTTACCATTTCCTTTTTCTTCCTCCTCGTTTCAACATTTTTCACAAACAAATTCATGCCCTTTTGTTCTTCATAACCAAAATATTCGAAATGGAATCAATTTTTGCATTTCGCTTCACATCGAATATTCAGTGTCTCCTTTTCCGGTCTTAAGCATTTCTTTGCAGCACATACCAATTTCACGTTGGGCGCCATTTGTTAAGATTAAAGATAAAATAGTTGCACGGGAAAATCAACAACTTTTTTTATTTATCTTTAACAACAAAAACAAAGCGTCCCCCTCCAGCTGTGTATTCTTTGACGTGTCAAATGAAATCAAATTATTACAAAATTTTTTTGAAATATTGTGAAAATATTCCAGCAATATTTTTTTGCAATATTTCAAATAAAATATTGCTGAAATATTATTATAATAATGTAAAAAAATTTTGTTATAATGCGATTCAAAATTTCTTTGCAATGTTACAATAATATACCAGTAATATTTTTTGGAATGTTGCAAATAAAATATTGCTGGAATATTATCACAATATTTCAAAAAAATTTGTTGAACCGAATATTGAAAATTTTTTTCAATATTACAATAATATTTCACCAATATTATATTTGTAATATTGCAAAAAAATATTGCTAGATTATTTCTATAATATTACAAAAAATTTTAGGAAAATTTCTTCTAAAAATTTTTTTAAATATTATAATAATGTTCCAGCAATATTTTATTTGCAACATTCCAAAAAAATATTGCTGCGATATTGCCACAATGTTGTAAGATAGAAAGATTCCTGCAACATTCCAGCAATATTTTGTGCTCTGTGGGCGGTTTACCGGTAAAAACCGGTAAAAATTTTTTACCGAAAACGCCGTAACGAACCTCTAATTCGATAAAAACTGGTTTTTTTTCGAAACTCGGTAAAAACCTATTTTTCCGGGCGGTAAAAAATTTTGGTTCGGCGAGAAAAAAATGTTCCGCGGCGGCAAACCAAATTGTGGTTCCGCGTGAAAAAAAAATGTTTCGGCAAAAAATTGGCTCTCTAAAAAAAGGTAAAATATTTTTCTGGACGGGGAAAAATTTTGGTTCCGCGGGGAAAAAAAAATGTTTCGGCAAAAAATTGGCTCTGACGGGGAAAAATTTTGGTTCCGCAAAAAAAAATGTTCCGCGGCGGCAAACTTTGGTTCCGCGGGCGGTAAAAAATTTTTACCGACTTTCGAGAGGTTTTTTCATTATCGAGGTCGGTAATGAAAATCCATTACCGTCCAGCCCTACCATTTAGTATCCAAATGATTCCACGCCCTGTATCTTTTAAGTTTATCAATATTGACTTTTGTTACTATCCTCTCAATTACGGAATAGGGAGGCCGGTTATAGAATATACAGTATATATGATAAAATCTAAACATTAATAATTGTTATGATAATTAATATATAATAATCCAGAAAGTTGATTTGATTTTTTGAGATCAGAAGATCAAAAATTTAACATAGAATTTTTCGTAAAAATTTCCTTTTTATTTTCATATACAGGTCTAAAAAAAAATAAATTTAAAAAATATTTTGTAGGACGTATATTCTAATAATGCCATTTTATATTTCAGTTTAATTGTTAATGAAGCACAATCGGGCTTGGTGTAGTGGCTAGCGTGCTGGCCTTCTATACCAAGGGTCGCGCGGGTTCGGATCCCAGACAGTCCGATGATTTTATTTAAGCCATTTGGATACCAAATAGATATATTAATTAATAAAAATAATAGGTCTATATAATACATTTTTTTTCAACATCCCTGATCCTTTGGTGACTAGTTTTTGGTCCTTCCTCAACCTTGACATTCTCTCAAGCATAGAAGTGGTTGAATAAAAGGAACCGGAACTAGACACAGGAATATCATTAGCTAGAAATATGAACCGAGAAGTTACAAATCGGGATGTCGGTAGATGGCCAGAGGTCGGTTGAATTTCAAGTGTGTAACTACGAAAGTACCTCGGGTAAATAACCTGGGATCCCGGTAGAAATTCCAAATAATAATAATAAAAGAAAAATACAAGAGAGAATAAAGTTTATTATTATTATTATTTGCCTAAAATAATTGTAATTAAAATGAAAATTAAAACTACATAATAGAACAAGCATGCTTTTAGATCCCATTCTCTCTCACTGACCTGGGAGAGGACTTTAGCGTTACCACAATATGGATTCCACTTCTCCTATGGAGAGCATAAAAAATACAATTCTACAATAGTTACTTTAATTTTCAACTACAATAATTTCGGATAATATACTATTTTTATATAGAAAAAAATTAGGTATAATAAAAAATCCATGCTAAATAAAATACTCTAATTATTATTAATACTACATCTACACACAGCACAGTTAAATAAATTCAAAATTCATGAATGATTAATTTCATATAGTTTCTTCTCCTTCACACATAACTTGTTTTCAAAACTTTATATAATTTCATTCATTTAGGGAACAACTTGGTAAAAATATGTCGAGAAAGTGAATCACTATCCTAAAAAGTTTGCCGACTCCTACTTTTAATATACTTTTCAAAATAAATTCTATTTGAAAAGGTCTGATGAGATTTATTTCAAATATTGAACATCTCCTAGATGCTGGTCTCTTAAAAATTTAAATCACTCAAAGTAGGCTGAAGACGGGCTAGTTAAGTATAATTAGCAATTTCTTATTCTCTGATTCAGTCTAATAGGTTCTTTGGAAAATATTGTTTTTAGTAGATTAAAGCATGTCTCGAAAACAATAACAACTCGAATCGATTTGTTTTCTCAAGCTAATAGAAACGTGCAGCTCTTTTGTTTTTTTTTCGCTTCTTGAAGACGGATTAATCTTTAAGATGATCAATAGTACGGAAATCACCTGTTATTTTTTATCATTAAATTTAGAATTTGAATTTAATCCTGAATTAATAAATATATAGTAGATTAATCTACTATAAGTTCCAGGGGCGTATATAGAAATTTTTTCGGGGGAGCCTGAACTCAAAAACTTTTCTGCGGAAAATTTTTTTTTTTAAGAAACTAAATTTCTCACGCGGAATTTTTTGCGTAACATGTTTTTAGAGACACGACATTTTTGCCGCCTGCGGAACATTTTTCCTTTTGCGGAACTTAGGTATATGTACATATGTATATGTATTTGGGAAATATCGAGAGGGAGGGGGGCCAGAGCCCCCTCGGCTACTCCCTTATATACGCCTCTGATAAGTTCTCATTTATAACATTCTCCTTAGGAAAATTTGTTTGTTAAAAGATAATAATATGAAATTTATTATGATTGAAGAATTTTTCTATTCTAAAGAAATAAACAGAGAAGATAGAGAAAGGAAAATAGTCCAAAAAAGACAAATTAATTAAATTTTAATTTTATATTAAGTTGAAATGAAAAAAATCTTGGGAAAAAAAGCAAAAATATCTATCGAAACGTGAATTTTCGGATGTAAAATAAATTTTTGTGTTAAATACTGATTATTTAACCTTTCCAAAAACTTTGAAAAAATTAACTGTACTGTATTATTTATATTTATTAGTATTATGGTTAATTTTTGTATTATATGTGCTAATTGCAATTTACTGAGATTGATCTCCAATAAGAAGCTAGGAAGCTAATTTAAATATTCGATCTTGAAAGATTCAGGCCGAGGTTCACTCACCTGTAAAGGTTGCGCGGCAAAGTTGCTCCCTCGCACCACTCGCCGGTCGAACATGATGTTACCATAAGGCCCTCCTCCAGTGTCCCTAGAAATTAGACAATTATTTAATTTATTTTTTTAATTTTTTCAGTCGGGATTTCTATTTATTTAAAATTTAATAATTTGATACCAGATGGTATAAATTAGTGTGCTTGGGTCATATGTAATGTTAATAAAAATATATAGGGTAAGAGAAAGTAATTATTAGAAATCGTTTAAAGAATATACAACCTCAGATGCCAAAAACTTTCAATAATTTTTAAATTTTTTTAATTATTTTAAATTAATTTGTAAATTTTGTTTTTTTCGGGCATCGAGCCTTTACTTCTATGTTAGGGGCTCCTTCTAAGATCTTGTTTATCTTTATGCTATAGTTAGACATTAGCTTCCCGTGACTGGTGTCTCGGGTTCCCTTCCCGTACCTAGCGAGAAAAATTTAATTTCAATTTTTTTAATTGGCTACCAATCATTTGAAACAAATATGGATGGTGTCTAAATGGCCTTTGATACAGAAGTCACACCAGATTTCTTAATATAACTTATAACATTTCTTGCGACTTAAAAGTTGACAAGTTTTTTATTTATAAGTTTTTTTTTTATCTCAAGGCTTATCTTACTTGTAGGCCTGCTTTAAAGCAATTTAAGTCATGAAAAAAAATTAAGTACTTTTAAGTTAAAATTTAAGGGTTCATTGACTTATTCAGTCCATTGGTCCACACAGACGGAAATTAAACGGGTGGCTGATTGTTGCGTGTAACACGTGACTTGTTCCTTCCTGTCAGCATTTCTTTCCCCTCCTAAACATAGTTTATAGATTATTTGCTTCGGTCAATACTGACCAGACAAACAGCTGCAAAGCTATGTATATACTTATTTACTTAAGATATATATAAATCTACAAAGGCGGATCCAGAGAATTTTTTTTTTTGGGGGGGGAATATTTTTTTTGCCCTTGGGCCATAGCACAGTGATAGAGTACTTGCCTCTTCTGCTAGGGGCCTCGGGTTCCCCCATTTGACAAAAATGTATATAATAATAGGCCTATACCAGCGTTTTACAAACTGTGAGGCGCGCCTCCCTAGGGAGGCGCAGACTACTCTAAGGGGAGGCGCGAATATTGGTCACCAGGACCAATTTTCTAAATGATTGCTAGTTTTATAAAAAAATTATATAAATTTATATTTTTTAGCATTAAAATTTCTATTTTGTATTGTATTATTTTATAAAATGGGGGGAGGGAGGAGGCGTCATACGATTAAATATTTTTAAGGGAGGCGTGGTAACATAAAGTTTGGAAACCACTGGCCTATACATAAGAGAAAGTAAAAATATATAAATCAAATTTTTAAGTAGACCCTTTTAATTTAAAAAATTTTATATTAAAAATAAAATTTAATTTCCAAGAAAAATATTTGTCTCAAATCACGGGGGGGGGGGTAATCATCCCCTTTACCCCCCCCCTGTATCCACCCTTGATATAATAATATACATAAATTTGTTTTTTCTAAACTAATTAGCGTATAAGTAAACTTTGACGCAATCTTTATTGGCAGGTTAGAAATTCTCCTTTGAATTGCGAAATCTTTCTATTTTAGAATTAAATGAGTGCAAAGCAAGCAGAGGAAAATAACATAACTAATGTACAAAAGGGTGCTTGCTTATATAAATAAATTTGAATTTTTGTTCAATGAATTGTGCATATCTTAGTATTTAGAGATCATTTTTAAATTTTTGTGCAATGAAAGATTAGCAAACAAGATTCTATTCAAGATCATGCTGTTTCATAATAGTGTTAGTCTCAATTTGTTTTACTACTCAGATCCATAAGCTATCTTATATAACCAGATCCCAAAAAATTCTTCCCAGAGCTAGTAAATAGCAGGGCTGGGGTATCGATGTGGGCATAAAATAAAATCATTCATAAAATATAGTATTTTAACTACAAAAACTATAAAACTCTGTTTAATTTTTTCGGTATTTATGTCGGCAAAAGACTGTCAGCATTTTTTTTCTGCAGGCATCTCAGCAAGCCCTTTAAATAGTCCCAGTAGGAGAAATTTTTCATGGGGGACCAGAAAGTTATATGGTGTCCACAATAATTTTAGCACCCTTGACAAGTTCATTGAGTCGATTTTGCTTCTTAAATATGTTTTAAGTCTCCATAATGTGGTTAAACTTTGCTTGCAATTTTAACACATCCATTGGGAGGGAGGGATAAATTTTCTCACCGGAAGACTTTTAATACAATAGTATAAGGATAGGTGCTTAACTATTAATAATTTTTTATTAATAAAAGAAATTTGATATTTATATATATTGAATTTGCTAGAGCTAATGTTTAATAGATCATTTAAAAGTAGTGAAGTCCAAGATTATATTTAGGTAATAAATTATTAAAGATATTGAGCGAAGTCGGAGGGTCGACCTAATGGGTAGAAATGCATATTTGATCGGAAAGAAAAGTCAGAGTGGGAAGCCTTCATTGATTCTCGAACATATAGTCACAATTGATTGATTTATTCAAAACTCTATTAACTAAATAAATTAATAAATGTTAAAAAAAGAAATTTTTATTTTAAAAATTTTAGAATAGCTTCCCCGGTTTAATTTCTTCTCTTCGTCTTTGAATCTTCGAAAAAAATCTGGTGTGACAGCACAGTACACAAATTTTGATTACCGAAGTTAAGAGAGAGGTATGCTGTGCGTTTGTCATATTAGATTTTTTTTATAATTATTTTATTAACATTTCAAATTATACTAATTTTTATTATAAGTGTCCTCATTTAATATACATTTCATACAATACTGTACTAAATAATCCTATAGCCCATTCGAGAGAGGGGATATTGATAAGTCTAATCCAATTTTATCACGAAAAAATGTATTAATTAGGAATTTCTAGAACAATAATGGTCCTATAGCCCATTTGCGAGATTATAGAAATTGCCAATTAATACCTTTTTTTCATGTTAGATTGAATTATCCTTATAAATATCTTGGACAAGTTACAGCATGTCGTAGACGGCAAGAGTCTACCTGTCTTGAAGTTATAGAGCATTTAGTAGTGAGTTGGTGGCTGAAGAGAGAGGTTGAATCCACGTTGGATTCTCTCTCATGGGCTTTATACATTTAGTGTTGTGAGTGCCATTGAAGAGTGCAGCTGGGCGTCCCTTGGTCTCCCGACAAAAAAGTCAATTTCTCTCAAACTACGAGCCCGATTTAGGTAAATCCCTTCCCAATTATATTAAAGAACTATATTTAAATTATTGATAATATAATTTAAGAATATTTTTACTTTTGATCGAGAAATTAGCAATTCGTCTCAAAAATTTTTTTGTGAAGGGGGAATCAAAACAAACAATTTCATTCCTTTTAAGTGAGAGAATATTTGATTTTTTAAAATTCCTATCCTAAGAGATATTTCATAATATATTAATTTATTTTGAAAATTACAATAATACACACTTTACATAAATAAATTGTATATTATCGATGGCTATCAAGTAATTTAGACATTTAAGATTTAATTCAATATGTTCTCCGACGTTTCGGATGCTGGAGGCACCCTTCCACACGTAATTTAGACATCTAAGATTTAATTCAATATGATCTCCAACGTTTCGGATGCTCGAGACACCCTTCCACAGGCCAGAGCCCTTGTCATGTTATTTTTTAAAATAAATATCTGAGCATCTATGATTTATTTATTTCTTCTATTCAAAAGTAGACCGTTTCGATTCTCGAAAAGACCTTTAAAAGCAACTATTTCAATGTTCATTTTCTTCTTTATAATACTGTATATATATATTTTTTAAGTGTTTAAGTTGAAAAAAAAAATCATAACTGATCTGGATATAGAAATTCTATCGAAAAAATTGTGAAATAATTAATAATGGCACCAAAACTCTTCGGCTACTTTAAATAACGTTGAACTCATTTCATTATTATTGCAAAACGTTTGAGAATTTGTCCATTCTCTTACCTAAATAGAGAGAAAGTATTGCATTCATGTCAAAAATTCGATGTCGCCTGAGATGTGAAAATAAGTTTTTAATTAAAATCGGCCAAAATATATAGGAGAACTTTACTGATATATGAGTAGTGAAGAGAAAGAAAAAATATATTTATCTTTAGCTTTATTTTATACACTTGTCGACGTTTCGGCCGATATTCAGGCATTTATCAGGACAAAATGCTTTGAGCTTTGCTTCGAGCTCATAGAGGCTCTTGGCAACTCCTGACAATACGTTTGTGCGAACATCCGACAGGCATTGTGGATTTTGGATATAGTAAAAATAATTATTCATACATACAAGAAAAAATATATTTTTAGATACATTATGTACTCAAATGCCAATGCATTGAGCCAAATGTAGAGTTGTCAATTTGCGGGTATTATTATACATAAAATGCTTGTACAGTGAGCGCCACAATTAAGTCCCCACCTGATTGCTAGAACCTTAAGTATATGGTATAGTATATAGTAAATGGTGAAATAATTGTTAGTTTGAAAAGGTGAAATAAAATCATCTGTACCAGATTTTACATTTTACCTTTTTGGTCATTAAAATTATTTCACTATAAACCATTTACTATATCATATTTTAAGACTCTAGCTATCAGGTGGGGACTTAATTGTGGCGCTCAATGTACATATATCCAAGCAATGCTAAGAGTACAGTCAGTTCAAGTCTATATATTCTATATATTACAAGATAACATTTTTGTGTATTTCATAACAACTTTTGGTTTGAATAAAATTATTTATTTATTAATCGCTGATTGTTTGGACTGGATATTTAGATAGATAAATAGGAGAAAAAACCAGCGTCTATTTATCCGCCATACACACTATTTATTTGCAAATATTTATTTATTTTTCAGATATTTCTCCGCCATTATGAATTAGTGAAAAAGCCACTGAGTGAATAAGTGATTAAGTGAAGTAGTGAATAAGTGAATCCATGCAGAGCATCCAGCATCATCGCCACAACATCGCAGGCAGCCACTACAGCAGATTCGACGAGTGTAGCAGCTACATTTAAAGTCTGTATGAACATTTACGTGGGCGTAGAGTAAGCAGCTTAGGATTTTCAAAATTTTATGTGAATTTTCTTATTTCGGCCTAAATAAAGAATATTTTAGAATAGGTTCATGGATAGGATGTTATTAATAATTATTTGTAATTCTCCCATTTCAGAGTCACTTTTAGATAGCTAATGATTTAAATTCAAAATTTTTAAATTAAAAATGATTATTATTTTTTAATTCATTTAATTACTTTCTCTTACCCTATATGTAATACAGTGGTTCCCAACCTTTTTGACTCATCGCCCCTTTCTGGAGGTTGACTAACACCTATCGCCCCCCTTTACATTTTCATTATATGCCTAATTTTAATTTGAAGTAAAGTGTAAATAATAAAGCAGTTTTATTATTTTAAACAATTTTATTACCGTAGGTCTATATACAGGGCCGCAGACAGACTTGACGGGCCCCGGGGCTACTTAATAATACGGCCCCCCACCCCCAAAAAAAAAAACTTAAAGTTTTCTTTTTTTAGTATGTAAAAGGCTATTGTGGCCTTCATGCCAACACTTTTTACACAGTTTTTGACACAACTTTTGAAATAGTTATAGGTATATACATAGCTTACAATATTTATTTAAATAAAGTTATATAAATTTTTTCAAAATTTCCTAAACAAAGAGTTACAAAGTTTTAATTTATCGAGGCCAAATCCGGACAGAGAATTTCCGGGGGTCTGGGAGTATGGAAATTTTTTGAAAATTACCCACTGAAATCTTTGTTTTTAGCTATCCTGAGTCGTGAAAAAGTTCAAACTTGATTTGAGCTTAAAGGGCCCGGGCCCCCTGAGGAAAAAATTCAAGAAAATGATTTTTTTAATTGAAATTTAAGATTTGAGTTAAAAGTGACGTTTCAATTCTAGATTGGAATTATCTTCAGACTATTTTATTTTTATGATAATATTTTGTCCTCTTCTATCCTGACCATCCTGTAAATAGGAGATTTTCTCTTTGATTTTTATTTTTTAAATTTTAGTAAACTAATAATTTTCTCCCTTTGAATACTCATCGCCCCCCAATCGCCCCCCGCTTATTTATCGCCCCCCTGAAAACCCAAATCGCCCCCTTGGGGGCGATCGCCCCAGGTTGGGAACCACTGATGTAATATATAGAGAGAGAAAGTATTGCGATTTTTTTATTTAAAATCACTTTAAAATAATTTGTAAAGTTTTTTTCTAAATTCATTTAATATCATAAATTTAACATTTTAATATATTAAAAAATAGGTTTTTATATTTCAGTATCCAAATGCAGGTTTCGTTTCTCAAGGTAATGGGATGGATGAATGTTCAATGTGCAAAAGGTATACCATTATTGGTAAATGTGAAAAAGGTATATATATGATTATTGGTAATAAGTGAATCATGCACAGTACTCATTTCATCCCTTTACCCTACGAGGGAGCAACATCAACATATGAGACAATTCAAGTGTGCATGTATTAGATTAAATATAATTTTTAGTTATTATTATAATATTCAGTATTAGGATTCAAGTTTTGCGTGTATGGGATTAATATTAATTATAAGGGTATTCCTTTTCTATATTTATTTGCTAATTTTTATGAATACACGCAATTCTTAATAGATTATCTAGCTAGCAATTGTTAGAGTCTATATATATGGGTGCTTAATATTTAGAAAATCTCTACGCTCACGCATTTACATATTTATATGGGGATCTAGGCCTTCTATGTCGGAATTATCTGATGTTCTCTTGAATTAACGTTCAATTGTGAATTGATTCCTCAATACTGGCATAGGGTGTTGTTGTTCGTCCCATTTAGGTTTAGGCAGGGCTCCCAGTAGAGGATCATTACCCATTTGACCGTTATTCAAGGGAAATAGGAGAATTCCTCTATTGCATGTTTATCCCTTTCGCGCATTTGAGAGAAAGAGTGTTTTCTCTTTCTCCGGGGGCTCTTTGTCCGTCAGTGCTGAGTTCTGGGCCTTGGTTGTTTCAGGACAGAATGAGTTAATGTTCAAGATGTTAGGAGTTCGTATAGGATGTTGTTAGCTTTTAGGGTTCTTTTTTTTTCAGCATGCATCTTGAACAACGTCATTCTGTTTCTGAGATGAGCAATCAAGGGGGATCTACAGTATTGTATTGGCCGGGCTCCCTTCCTAACTCGAGAATGATTATCAGATCAATTAACTCTGCTCTATTTTAGTTCGCTATTAAACGACATTGATTAGGCAGGTGGGTGGAGATTAATTGATCTGTAATGTGTCTTAGTACATATGTACTGTATGTGTTCCATTTCCTCTTTACCTTTCTTTGGGTTGTGGGCGCGTTTTCACCGTATCGTTTCGAAGTGACTAATGAAGGCTTACCTGCCTTCCGGGAGTGCCGCGTTCGCGACCGTCTCAAGAAAGAAGAGGAACTGCATTTTAGAATTAGATATTCAAGTCATAGATAATGTGGGATTAGGTTAGTTTTTAGGGAAGCCCTCGTTGAGCCGAAAGAAGCAGTCTACAGGGTAAGTTAAAGGAATTTTCAATATTGTTCATAAAATATTAAGTAGCATCAATGATAAAAACTAATTGTTTATTTCTTTTTGTTTTAGATGATTAGGGTGGGAGTGGGGGCTGAGATCGTCGAGATTCTTCAGGGCATAACCAACGGGATCCTTTCGTAAGTAATATTAAATCTAACAAGACTCTTAAAAAAAAAGCTTAACATTTTAATGTTTTTTTTTTTCTTTTTTTTAGAGATAAAATGAAAATATTTTTTTGGCTCCAAAGGATATTACTGAGCGAGATTGTAAAGATCTCAAGATGAATTTCATTGTGGGTTAATTTCTCTTAATTCATTTGATGAATTCTCACATTAAAATTTCTTTTGTTTTTAGGGGTCCGTTGGTTGGTGTGGTCACAATGGCGTATCAAGGTGAGGGCGAAGGGGGCGCTCGCCCCCCTGCCCCAGGCGCATCAAGCCTTTGGCGCTCCTCGATACTGACATAGGCGCCCTAGCGCCTGGCTTTCCGGCTTTTTACCTAAATCTCCTTTTTTTTTTTAATTTCATAATAAACTCATTTTATATCACAAATCCGGAAAAAAATTACAAAAAAAAAGGTCGAATGAGATTCGTATAGCCTACTAAAAAAAAAGCTCGAACAAAAAACGGCGCCCCAGTTAAGCTTCACCCCCTGCCCCGACAATTTAGTCTAGGCCAACTTCAGAGTCGGCTGGCAATAATCAAAAAGTGTGGATTTTTCTACGTTTTGCTGTGGGCGGACCACATGCTGAATGTTGTCGCCGCCTTTGCAAAAATCCACACTTTTTGATTATTGCCAGCTGGCTCTGAAGATGGCCTAGACCTCGGGCCGAAACGTCAGCAGTGAGTGGCGAGAATTGAAATAAAAGAATATTTGGCTGTCTTGTTTTTTTCCTGACTCCTACAGCCACAGATCATTATCGAAAGAATAATAATAAATTCATTTCTTAATTTTTTTTTTAACACTCACACTTTTTTACCATTCACACTCACATTCAGACACACATACACACAGTCTTTTCGGCAACTTAAGCCATTTAAGACTATTTACGATACTCGTTATTTGTAAATATATCCATCGGGGGTCCAGGCATTCTTATTTAAACCATTTGGTATCCAAATTCTTTTGTTTCTTTTTCTTTTTGACGAGTAATCACAGGATAATCAAGAAATTATTTAAGCAAATTTATTTATTCAAAGCTTTTTTTTTTCAAGTAACTCACCAATATTACATGTTATCGGTGGAGGAGGGACTTTATAAATATTTGACTAGCATGATTCAATGTTTCAAGAAACTACTCCACCCTGTTTTCATGAATGGTATTTAATTTATATAAAATTTCTTCATAAAATACAAATTAGCGAATGATTATTAACAATTATGCACCTTTGAGTATTTCTGTATTTGTTTTTCCTCCTCTTTTTTTAATGACCTCAGCTTGTCTTTGATGAATAATACTCAAGGAATAAAAGATAATGAATCCCCCGTAAAGGTATATATTTAGAATTTGACATTAATATTTAATCGATTTCATTAGTCTTTAAATTTTAAATTACTTTCTAGTTCATTTAGTGTTATTTATTTGGACATCATCATATTTATTTATAATAATTGTAGAATATTAATCAATAATAAATTATTCTATGTATTTTTTTCCGACATGAAAGAGTAATAAATTATAACTAAATAAGAAAAAGAATCAATTGAATTTTAACGCCATTTGTGTAACAAATAAAAATAAGTCAATATGGAAAAATATTTTATATTATTGAATTCTTTAAATTCAACCATACAATTTTTAGAGAACAGTATTCTATCCCCCCCCCCCTAATCCTATAATATTAATTTTTTTTTAATTCCCCTTTTTGGCTGCAGATTAGAAATCCCTCCTTAAATTGCGATATCTTTCTCTTATATAACGTCATCCCTTTTATTCAGTAGGAATATTACAGTGATAAATAATCCCCCTTATCTTAGGACAAGAGTCTAGCATCTCTATTATCTCATTTGCGACCCCATAAATTCATACAATTTTTATACTACTATTATTCCAGCAAAATATGAAGTTATGTAGTCCAAAATTTGGTACTTTACAGAAAGACCTAGATTCTTTGTCTAAAAATAAATAAACCAATGTGGATTCTCTCATACACTGAAATTTCTTTAGGAAGTCTTAAGGAGAAGGAATTTGAAAGACAGAATAAAGTAAATTTTTTCTTTTAACAAAACAATATCATTTGCTTTGAGATATGTTTCAATTAGATATGGGACAATTAAAGGGATACCTCTGAGAGTTGAATTAATTTATAATAAATATAGAAATAGATAGAAATAGAAAATATACCAGACTTTAGAAAAATTTTAAATCTACCTCAATAGAATTGAGTCAAATGTCACAGTATAAAAAAAATACGATCATCATATCAGTATATAAAGGTTGATATCAGTCTGGCCGAATTTAAAGAGCTCAAACAAAAATTTGTATTATTAAATAAAATTAAAGAAAAAAAAAAAAGAAATGGCTAATATAAGTTAGGTCTGGATAAAAAATGAATGTACAAATGATAAAATAAATAAATAAAGTGGTTGCTGGACCACCTGATAAAATCTCCAAAGAGAAAGAAAATTTCGAAATTTGTCCGTTCTGGAGCCCTCTATGAGCATGTTATTGGTTTACAGTTTCCCTCCTAAATT
Source organism: Euborellia annulipes (assembly GCA_023213315.1). Lineage (NCBI taxonomy): Eukaryota > Metazoa > Arthropoda > Insecta > Dermaptera > Anisolabididae > Euborellia > Euborellia annulipes. Next base: position 77,761 of record JAKCPI010008430.1, on the reverse strand, counting down.
CATATTTCTAAGCGCTAAAGTTCATATTCTCGTTTCTATTCGTTTCTAAATTTATTGATCTTTTGTTAATAATCTAATTTTTTTTTAAATAAAAATATTAAAAATAAAATTTTATTCAAGTTAAGTGCCCTAAATCCAAAATTCAAAATAAAATATTTTTTTGATATAGTTTAAGATAAAAGTTTTAACTCTATTTCTAAGATTTATTAGCATTATGTTTTAAAGTATTAATTTTTATTTGAAAATAACTCACATTTTATTAGCTGCATCGCACTTCGACTTATGATATTTATTGTTGATATTATTCTTGACTTGATTGTTGTTGTTATTGTTATTGATGATATTATTAAGTTCTTGTTTGTTATCGTTTATGTTGTTGAGATTGTTTCTGTTAGGAATTGCTTTCGGTTGACTGCTGAATGAATAAAGCATCACCTGACGTTTGTGCTTGTCGACACTGTTCAGCGATCCCGAGCTGTTGCTTTGCGTGTTGTTAGCTGCGGCTCGTGTCGTTAATCCCAATAGAAGAGCCAATTCCGGAGGAGGTTCTAAAAATTGGCCACTCCTCACCGTAGTCACGAATTGGGGTCGGGCTGTCTCCCCCTTCGGACTTTTGATAATTACGGTGTTCGCTCGGTTGCGTTGGTTTTTCATATTCTTCACATTATCCAGGTTGTTCTGTTTAAATCCCAACTGCTTCAAAGTTGAGAAATCTATACTGTTCTTGCAATTGACATGATAATCCTTTTTCGGTTCTTTAGTTTTATCTCCATTAACCATGTACGTTTCTCCCGGCTTCTGTTGATTATTAAGTGTCCCGCGTTTTCCGGTCACCAGCGCCATCAATTTATTCCGTAATACACCAAAATTCGCCAGACTGAGAACTTTATGATCGTTTTCGGGCTCAGTTGCAAGAACTTGAAAGGCGGGAGCTTGACACACGGTAGGGGGCGAGCAGGTGGAATGCGTGTCCGATGTGCCCTCACAAAGGGGCAACAATTCGTCTTCCACTACGTCGGTGGACAAACTAGCCGACCGGCTGACCACTTCTTCACGGTCGTCACTTTCCACGCTCATCGGTATCGATCTCTTAACACCAGTCAATTAGATTTGGCCGATTAATTGAATAATCAATGACATGGCGATTGGTTTTTATTTCCTGTTGGTCAAGCAAGACGGCCTGGTCTGGTCTTATAGGGGCCTGGTTGCCGACTGACGGAGACCTCGCGTGTCCAGCCTATCATTATCGGACTTAGACTCGGACTCGCACTCGGCCAATGGAGAGCTCCGGCTTGCAGCGCCAGGTTCAAAGCCCCCCACTGGGGGGGGGTGGGTACCTCCCTTCTCTTTCCTTATCAGCACAGCACACTGCATACATTAACCTTGGTCAGAACCTTCTCAGAATAGATTCCACTTTTGCATCGAAAAGTATTGCGATCGATTGCCTTTTTAAAGTGGCATCAATGACTAGACAGTAAATAACAATAGGAATTATTTAATTCGTCTAACAAAGAATCACTCATTTCTTTGACACAATTTCGGAACTAATGAATGAATGAGTAATATTATGAACATGCGAGACAAGTTATCTCTTTCATCAATCTATTGTTTTTGCTTAAAAGATGGAGAGTATTCTCTTCCTTCATTAAAAAATCTAAGAATAATCTAATTGAATGAATAATGAAAAAATTCTTCTTAAATGGTATTATATAAATAAAATTAATATATAACGTAATATTTAATTAAAATTTTCAAGTACAGTCAACGGTGCTTTTAATTCCATAACTAGATCCGCCAGTGCTTTGTTTTTCAATAAATGACCTGCTCATAGCTTGGACCCACATCAAAAGAGAACCAACAAGAAATATTTTCTTTACTTTTTAAAATTTTATTCTATTTGATCTTAGTGTTTATTAAAATTCTTTTGTTTTATTATTGATTTAAATCAGAGACAAGAAGTTTTATTTTTAATTACCCTTTTATAAGTTTATATTTGAATGTTTAATTAATCACAGTTCTCGTCTAAGTTCTTTTTCAAACCGATACAATACATAAATTTATTTTGCATAAATTACATATATATACTATCTTTACTATCTACTACCTCCCCCTAAGACTGACGAAGAAAAAAATATTTTTGTTTTATATTGTGATTAGTCCTATCGGCAATACTGCCATGCTCTCTACCCGTGCTATAATTTTCAGAATTGAGCTTAAAGGGCCCGGGCCCCTTAAGAAAAAAAATTTCAAGAATATGATTTTTTTAATTATAATTTTAAGATTTGCGCTTAAAGGGACCAGGCCCCCTAATGAAAACATTTCATGAAAATTATTTTTTTTTAAATTGAAATTGTAACCATAAAAATTATTTTCACTTTTTTATTAAAATTTTATGGTTGGAGCGCAAAGGGCCCGAGCCCCCTAGAAGGCCCCGGAGATATAGCCCCCCCCTGCCTCCGTCTATCTGCGGGCCTGCTCAGCCTAATTTATAGGGCAAAATATCCAGGAGGATAGGACCGTAATTTCTAGTCGGGGAGCGGTTAGTTTTTAATAAATGCCCGTCGCTCAATGGCAAAACATTTTGCTCAATGATGTCGAATCATGCTCAATTGTGTTTTGCCACTTCGGTGTGCGTTGCCCCATAGAAAAGCATTGAAAAAACAGTTTTAGGCACGATAGTCAAAAACGTTTTGTGCGAAACCGGTTTTTTGGGGGGGGGGGGAGGCAATTTAATTAAAAAAAAAAAATTATTTTTATTTTTAATTTTTTTATTTTTTTTTATTTTATTTTCTCCCCGGGAGGGGGGGGTGTTTTTTGGGAAGGTTTTTTTTTTATTATTTTTTTTTTTTTTTTTTTTTTTGGGGGGAAGGCGTCCCCCCCTCGGCGCCCATGGTGCGAAAACGTTTTTGCACAATTGGTGTGAGTTCAGCCTTAATCTCTTAAAGCTTATTTATATAGTTATTCACTTTATTTTATTTTATTGCAAAAATTCAAAGTTTTTTTATTTTCATGTCAGAGAGGGACAAAATAAAAAAATTTTCAGTAAGAGGGGGTTCTCTTTAAATTTTTTCTTATTAAAATTAGACCTATATTCTTTTTTTATATTTATTATTTTTTCAACAGTAACAAAAAAGTTATATATAGTTTTTAAAAACAAATTTCAATGCCAAAATTGGAGTAGCATAAAATTTCCATAATTAAAACGAAAATATTAATCATTTTTCTTTGAATGTATTTTTCGCTCATGACCCTACTTGCTAAGGAATGACAGCATGGGTGGGTGGAATAGAAATGGATGGGGGATCTAAACCCCCTGATAATATCCCCAAGGTTCTTGGGGCTCGCGTGCACTGAAATAGTGCTGAGGGTGGAAGGTGATTAACAACTGACCACACAAGAAACCCTCATAAATTAAGTTACGAATTATCATCTGATTCACACGAAACCAACCCAACTATATAAAATTATTATAAATTTAAAAGATTTATCTAAATTGAATTGCAAAATAATTTTTTCGATAATGCAATTTTTTCCTATCATTTCACTTTCCAGATTTGTTGATTCTAAATCTGATAAAAATTTTGAAGATCGCGTATATCCGACATTTTTCTTAAAAATAAATATAATTATGGTGTATTTTATATTGATTCTCACCTCTTTCTTTTAAATAACCTCTTTCTCTTAAATAACAGCAGTCTTTAAGGTCATTTTTAATAACTTCAAATTATTTAATAAAATAAAAATATATAAATAGTTATAGACTAACTTTTTATATAAGTGCGGAATTAAAAAGAAATAAAAATTAATTCATATCAAAATAAAATTACACTTAATCAAAATATATTCCTTCTCATTTTATTATATTTATAAAAATAAATTAATAAAGTAGGTAATTAATTTCTACGGAGATAACAAACAGGGTGAAAAGACAGACATACAGATATTAACGAATTTTAGGTCTACAGAGTTATTTCTATGAGAGTCAAATAAAGGAAAAATTAAAAAAAAATTATTTATTTGAAATATAATACGTAATTATTTAATGCTCTTATATAAATAGATAATAATTTATTTAGTAAAAATGAAATTTTTTAATTAAATAATCTTTTATACTATTTCGTACAGAGAATTTAAGAAATTGTTATATCATCTAAGCCAGTGTTTCTTAAACTTTTTGAAGTCGCGGCTCAAATCAGCACATCAGTTTTTAATTACGTTTGATTTTCTATTAGCTGGTAACATTACTTAATTAACAAATTTGTACAGTGAGCGCCACAAGTCCCCACCCAGAGGTCCCCCTGCCTTTAGGCCTTACGCGTAGGCAACCATTTACGGATGCCTGTCTATTTAGTTGCCTTAAAATGGACATTCCCCCTGCAATTCTAAAAATCTCTATATTTTAATTTGGAAAGCAGTGAATTGATCTGATTTTAAAAATGTGGCTTATAAAAACGTGAAAAATAACATAAAATATTTCAGATAGCAGCGGTTGCGTCAATATTTAAAATTAAATATCTATCTACGAACTTGTTTCTTAACCATAACTTTTCTATTATTACTAGTGCCCTCGGGGCTTGGTGTAGAGGTTAGCGTGCTAACCTCGTATACCAAACGTCGCGGGTTCGGACCCCAGGCAGTCCGATGATTTTATTTAAGACAATTGGATACCAAATGGCTTAAATAAGAATGCCTGGACCCCAAATAAATATATATTATTAAATAACGGATATCGTAAATGTCTTATATGGCCTGAGTTGCCGAAAAGACAGTGTGAATGTGTATGTGAGTGTGAATGAGAAAAAAGTGTGAGTATTATTACTACTAGTACCAACTTAACTGTGTTTAGTTCCCTTGAACAACACGTGTGGCGCTACCGATCAAGTGCGCCGTGTAGTTATGCAAAGTCTTTCCAAAACAGATATATTGCATGCCTATTTATGAGGGGCTTTTGAATTTTTTATTTTCTATGTCTATATGATGACGTTTTCAAATGTCAAAGTCAAAATTATTCACTCATAGATTAATTCGTAAATAATTATAATAAAAAATAAATCTTCAAATATTTTTCGAGATATAATCAAAAACATATATGCAAATCAAAGATTATATAAAAGATTAGAGTTAAAAAAAAATTAAGACCTCTTTTATATTCATCATGAAACAAATTTAATTTCTTATTTGATAAAATCTTGTGTTAAATTTGGCATACTTTTCTCTTAAAAATTTTAATTCAAAACTCCCTTTTTGTCAGAAGTAGAAAACTATTTTTCACTTTGAAATTGTTTTTATTTATATTAGAAAAAAAAACAAAATAAAATAAATAGACACGATAGGATAATCTATTTTTAACCAAGAGAAGGGACGGTCGATTTTCTACTTTACAATTATAATAAGATTCTGTTCCGTTCTCTTTGGGGGTACAATGTCCGTTCTTTTGAGATCGATGTGTTATTCGCGGAATCTAATGAAAAATACATTTGCATATTTATTTATTATATGGTTAATCCTTTGATTGATGTGAATTTGATGTTTTATTTTCCTATACATCCGGAGGAAAGTGTGTGTATAATAATGAAAACTTTAAATCATGTTGACCTTTACCTGACATTCAAGAATGAAAATAAATAAACTATTTTATGAATCGTTTACTCTAAAAAAATAAATAAATAAGCACAACAACCACCAAGATCATTATCAACAAGCAATGTCAAGCTGGATGAGTGTCCCAAATGGAGAAGTCTGTTGAACGACCGCCTGAAGCCATCCATAAAAACCATTTTCACATATATACCTATCTATCCTATAAATTCGTAATGGCTTCTCTTTCTTCTTATAATTTATCAAAAATAAATAAAATTTAAATTATAAGTAGACTACTTTTATTAATTGTTAGTTTCGCGTAAATGTTTAATTAATTATTTGAAGGAACACAGGAGGCTTACTTTGTTTTGTTGCAAGTGGTCGGGCAAATTTTTAAATAATTTTTGTAAAAAATTATTGTCGGAGATTTTTAATGAACGACGACTGAATTGCAATTGATACAGAATCGGTCAACCAAATGACCATCATTAGACTTAAGAAAAAATTCTATATTTAAATTTCATGAGGACAAATTTGAAGTGGATGAGATACAATGAGAGAAGAAGAAAATCATTGTATATTCTCTGTCTGGCTGCCTCTGCTTCCATATCTCCTTTAATTCAACATACACAGCCACTACTTACATCTCAAATTGTATATTCTCTTTTATATTTTTTATATAGGAACGATGTTATGCATGAAGGAACCAAGCGCCATTAACCTAAATCTGAGATAAAGGACATTTCATTTGCACACTTGTAAATAAAACCAATGTCAATGAATTTTTGTTTTACACAAAAAAGTGCACAGAGTAAAAAAGTTGTAATTTAAATAAAGTTGTAGATGTTCTTTTTCCCTAAAAGACGGCCGTCTTATATCAATTTCGATCATAATGGCGCTTGGTTCCTTCGGGTATAACATCGTCCATTTTATTTTCTTGTATTTCATCTAACTTTAACGACTGCAAATTTATCCTCAAGTACATATAGAATTTTTATTTCTGTTTTCTTATGCCTGATGATGCTTAATTGGTTAACCGAAACGGTAATTGCAATTCAGTCGTCGTCCATTAAAAATCTCCGACAAAAATTTAACACTTTACTCGACCACAACAAAATAGATTAAGTAGTAGGCCTATTCCTTCAAATAGATACACTCTATCTGTATCTAAAAAGATTTAATTAATTATTAAGCTTATTAATTGCTAAATATATGCTGACTTTATTGCAAATTATAGCTCAAGAGCGTGCCAGCAACTAAGGCCATAAACACCTGCTATGATCAAATTCAGGTTTAAATTTGACTCATGGGGTTTGATTAACAGCTCAAAATCTAGCTGGTAAATGTGAATGATTTCTCATTACACTGAGATTTGTCCGAAATGGGTCTAATCTTTAATTATTAGCTCGATTAGTTAAATAAATCTTAAGTTTTTGTAAAATAGAAATATTTGACGGTCACATTAATTTGTTTACCTCTCTGCAAAATCGTTTTTAATTATTCAAATTGAAATAGACCTATCCTATGATAGCGTTTACTAAATCGCATGCTTTCATGTTAAGAGAAATATTAAATCGGCCTAAATTATACGACCCCCATCCCACAAATGAAGTTTTATAAATAACTCTGGGTGTTTTTATTTCCTTAAAGATCGTTTTCTTTTGAATTAATAAAAACTTTTGATACAAATTTAACTCGAATCAATATACAGGATGATAAAAAGTGTCCGAGTCCGATGATTGCCTTGACCAGCTCAACAATAGTCAGTACACGAAAAAACAACTCGCCGTCGCGCACCGCAGTCTCAGGGTCGAAGTTATTTTACTTTTTCATACCTCTATTCTCTCAATTGCTTTTTTTTATTTCCTTTTGCATAATAAAATTTAATCGATCTTAAATACATTCATTTTGTTTTTGAGAAATGGTGAATTATTGGCTTATTAAAATTTGATCAAAGTCAAAAAGAGAAAGAGACATAAGCAATGGAGGGAGTTAAATGAGATAAGTATTAATGAAATTTTAGTAATTTGGATAGAGAGTTTAACTAATCTCGAAAAAAATTATAGAAGTATAATAAGCCAATGCTTTTTTTAAATGATCACATTGTTAATTCCCCTTCTTTAGAGTCGCGAATAAAATTTTCTATTGTCTAAAAATATCAGCAAAATAATTCAACACTTGTTTTATATTTATTAGGCCAACATCCTATAAACTATTATATTGATATATTAGTACTGTAATTTATTCAAAAAAATTTATATATTAAATGAATAATTTTACAAATACAAAAGATGATTTTGGTATAGATTTATCATCTTCATAGCAGGGTAGGGAATTTGTACCCCCTCCCTCCCAAGGGCTTTGTTCTTTTTTAAATTTTATAATATTCTAAATAAAATATTTCAAAATATATCTATTATAAAAAGTATATTTGGCTTCCAACTAAAAGGTCTTTAGAGAGATAAACTGTAAAAAATTAAACAATTAATCAAATCTTTTGGCCAAATTTGCGACACTTATTTGTAAGTACAAGTTTGCGCCCCCCCCCCTTCCTAAATAACAAATAGAAATGACGCCACTGCTTAGCAGGGAGAACCTAGCATAAAAATGAAAGACAAAAAAGTTGATCATTTAAAAATAAATATATATAAAAAAATCTGGTGTGACTGGCGCACAGCACACAACTTTCTCTTACCTTCGGTAATCGAAAGTTGTGTACTGTGCTTGTCTCACCAGATTTTTTGTGTCGACATGTATTTAGTTTCCGACAGTAGGGTACATTCGATTTTCAAGATGTACAATTTATAAGTATGACAAAATATTTATATTTTGTTACCATGGCAACCATTTCTCCTATCTTTTCTATGGAGTACAAGAGTAAAGTGGTCTTCAGAAGATTTCAATCACAAAATGAGAATATACATTTTAAAGAGCATCTAAAAAATAATTGATTTTTGAATTTAAAAAAAAATCGTTGGAGCGAATTTTGAGAAAATCGAAAAAAACTGAAAAATGGCATCAGTAAAGTACTAGTACTCTTTGGTCGATTTTGTTCAAAAGCTTCGTGTCCCGGTCCCATGGAGGTGCCTAACTTAAATATAAAATTTCAACCTCCTAGCTCTTTCCGTTCATTGAGATATTTTGAACACAGACACACAGACAGACAGACACACACACACACACACACACACACAGACAGACCATGTCGCGAAAACCACTTTTTTGGATTCAGGGGACCTCAAAACGTATATATCCATCAAAATCTCGACATCGAATTTTTGACATGAATCCAATACTTTCTCTCTCTATATATATTAACATATATATAGAGGTAAGAGAAAGTAATAATATTTTAAATGATATACTTGGTGATATGTTTCAAATTTTTATCGATGAAATAATCCAATTTATCCGTATTTCGACATTAATCTTATCTTCAACAGTCAGTTATTTAATATAATGTTTCAACTAGAGCCTACGGCTGAGAGTTTAAATCTAATTATAAAATGCTTTATTCAAATAATGACGACGTTTTGGTTGACTTTTCTGACCTTGTTTAGGACAGACAGCCTTTTCTCTTTCATCTTCAAAAACTTCCATCCGAGTATTATTTACTTTACTTACTACTACTACTATGTATCATAACATGGAACAATTCTAATAAGCAATTGATGAGATAATTCAAAACATTTTGCATAATAGACCTAGATAAAGTATAAAATTACAGAATCCTTTCCCCCTCCCTCTATTTTTGAGAAAAACATTTTTTATCAATACAATTATAAAATGCAATCCTCATTTTTGAAATTTAGCCGGTTTCCGTAGCTTACTCAAATAGTGCCACAAGCGTCCTCCAGAGTGCAGCATTAGTCGAACTATCCATCTAAAGAGATAAAAATCGGAAATAAAATGCTTTAATTTATTTTCTTCTTATCCTATATTAAACAATGTGTAATTCACGATCTGCATAATAAAAGGAAAGCTTAGCAGAAAGTAAAAATCAATCCCACCTATCGAGCGGTCTGACGTCTTTGAAAGTAAAGGATCTGGCAATATAAGGGTGAAGCACTTGGCTAAACTTAGATCGGGTAACTCTTGTTCGCCATCCACCCGCAAATAATATTAATAGATTATAAAAAATAATTATTTTTGGGAAAGGGAATAGGGAAACAGACCCTGGAGTCTATGTTCAAGAATAAACAGCCTTCTACTTTTATACTTATGTATTTATATAAATTCTCATAATTTATATTTAGCTCTGTCTTTCTTATAGCCATTTCGGAAAGGAACGATAAATAATTTCCTTAGGAAAAAAAGACAGGATGTAATTTAAAAAAAAATCTCTAGAATGGCATGCAAGCAACTAAGAAAATGTAGATTAATAAAACATTGTATTATTAGTTATAATTATATTTAATCTTATATCTCGTCGATTTTTTTTTATGAATCATACATACTGAGTACTTATAATCTTGATTAGGATCAATTGCGAAAGGGCTTGTAATTATTGAATTCTTTTTTGAAATTAATTTTTTTATTTACTGTACATTTAGTTATTGTAAATATTAATTTGTAAAAATTTTAAAAGAGATAGTCGGAGAGCTGAGCTGGCGACGAAAATGGTCAAGAGTTTTCTGAAGGGTAATATTTTCAGAATAGGTTGCATTTTAATGATGGAAAGATACTCTAGAGTCAGCACTTCCAGTACAGGGGCTTTTGGATTTTTTTCATCCCTGAATGAAAAAAAACAACATATTTTTAGAATATGCTATAGTTCTTTACCTTTCCAAAAATCATTAATTCGTGAGAATCTATTAAGCATTTACGAAATTATGAACAAAATAGTTAAATATATCTAAATAGTTAAAAGTTTATTTATATGATCTCTACTGTCGAAGAGGAAAGCGCCTGAAAGATATGCAGCCAGTGTTTTTTCACCAGACTTTGATAACTGTTTTGTGTGTAATTTCGCTAATAATTAATAGATTTTCATGAATGAAAGATTTTTGGAAAGCTAAAGAACTATAGAATATCGTAAAAATATGTTTTTTGAATTCAGGGATGAAAAAAAATTGTATTAGGGGTGTCTAAATTTAAAAAATCTGGTGTGACTGGTCGCTTAGCACACAACTTTTTCTTACCCTTGGTTAGAGAAAGTTGTGAATTGTGCTTGTCACACCAGATTTTTCGTGTCGAGATATATTTAGTTTCCGCAGATATATATATATATATATAGGCCTATATATATATATATATTAACCCTTTTCGGCTACAGAGGCTATTTAGGGATTATTTCTCTATTTATATCATTTTTAAATACAAGTACCGATGGCTACCGGAGGTCGTTCCACACTGATTGCTAGAAGTTCCGCAGATATATTAGAATGAAAGATGTAAAATTTATAAACATTTATATTTATTTTGTTGCCATGCAACCATTTCTCCTACCTTTTCTATGAAGTGCAAGAGTAAATAAAGTGCGCTTCAAACAATTTTGAGAGCAAAATAAGAATATACAATTGAAAGAGCATCTAAAAAATAATTGATCTTATTAATCTTTATTATAAAATTTCAATGAAGCACTAACAAAATATATTTTAATGGATATTAAAGTTATTTTATCATAAAAATAATTTTTTTCATGATAATCAACAATAAAAAAATATATTTTTTTAATTATTGAAATTATAGATCTTTTCTATTTCTTTTTATTCCAATATACAATCAGAACAATATCACACTTTGTTCTTTCAATGGTTAATAAAATATACATGCAGAGTCTATCATTTGAATAAATTTCTTTCCAAGATCCCACCTGGGGTCCGGGGATCGATCCTTGCTAAGGTTATTAGGTTCTTAAACTCTGTGCCAACCTTGACACCTGCGATCAACCCTCTGATAATAGGTCAAAACCCTACAGAATGAGATATTGAATTATTCATTTCTTCTCTACATTTGTTTTTTCTCTTTTATATTCTCAATAAAAAAATACTAAATTGCAACTCTCTTTTATGTGAAATTAACTTACTAAAGTTTCTGCCAATTGCACCATATTCATATTTAATAGTCGAACAATAAAAAAAATTATTTTATACTCGTAAAATTACTATTTGAAGATTAATAATTAATTGAAAGGGGTTGGAGGAATAATCGTGAACCTTATTATATATTCCTACCATGGATGTATATTAGGGTTGGTCGAATCGATTTCGATTTTAATCGAAAATCGATTTTAGCTTCGATTTTCGATTAAAATCGAAATCGATTCAGTGTTTTGAAAAAATCGAAAAAATCGATTTTTGACGGCCGATTTTCGATTTTCGATTTTCCAAGAAAGTGATTTTAGCGACATGATCTGTCCGTCTGTGTTCAATTTTAAGCTTGAAGGATTTGAGCTATGAGGTTGGAATTTAAGTTAGACACCCCCCCCCTGGAGCGAGAAAATAAGAGGTTAATTAAAATTGGCCAAAAAGTACTAGTACTTTACTGAAGTAGTTTTTCAGGTTTTTTTGATTTTCTTAAAAATAGCCCCAAAGATTTTGATTAAATTCAAAAATCAATTATTTTTTAGATGCTCTTTAAAATGTATAAAATATTCTCATTTTGAAGTACACTTTCCTCTTGTATTTCATAGGAAAGATAGGAGAATTTGTTGCAATGGTTACAAAATATAAATATTTCCCCATGTTTATAAATTTTAATCTTGAATTCAGCCCTCGGGGCTTGGTGTAGTGGTTAGCATGCTAACCTCGTATACCAAAAGTCGCGCGTTCGGACCCCAGGCAGTCCGATGATTTTATTTAAGCCATTTGGATACCAATTGAGAAAGTTGTGCTGTGCGACGAGTCCCACCAGATTTTTAAGAAATATAGAAGCTGATGTTTAGTTCTCTTGGTTTGTTAAAATTTACGTTATAACGTTAAAACTTAAGTTATAAAGACTAAATATGTTATACCATATACAATGTGTTGGTTTTTAAAGAAGTTATAAAGACTGAATAAATTGATTTGGGCATCAGTAATGCAACGTTCTATTTTTCTTGTTCCACAAACCGCTTGAAAATCGTAAGCAGAACCTTAAAATCAACTTATGGGCATAGTGAAAAATTTTTTGTAAAAAAATCGAAAATCGATTAAAATCGATTTTTTAAGGCAAAAATCGATTTTTTTAAAAATCGATTATTTGGTTTCGATTTTAAAAATCGAAAATCGAAAATCGATTCAGCCTCCGAATCTACCAACCCTAATGTATATAAGGGAAGGGGCCGTGAGGGCGAAATTTTTGAAATGTACCAGTATATATTTCTATATTTTTGTGAAAATACCCTGCATAAACAAAAGGTCTAACAAAAGTCTATAAAAATATTTTTAATAAAACTTTTAGTTTTGAGAGGACCTGGCCTCTCAATGAAATATTTAGATTAAAAAAAACTATATTTAGATTTAATTAGCTTTTATGGTCAAGTAGCTATGCGTTGCACAAGTAGGGCTATTTTTCGATATTTTTTTTGCCTAAAAAATGAGGTTTTTCGAGAAAAAAACTAATTTTGGAGTTAATTACTCGGGATTTTTTTATTTATTCTATTAGAGATTTTCTTTCTGCACCAAATGACATCCCATTTAGACTGATCTGATTAGCCGTTCGGAATCTACAGGGGTTTAAACTTTCAAATTAGAATTTTCCCCAGCGCGGTAAAATAAAATGATAGGAAAAAAAAATAAATGGTGAAATCTTTAGCTGAAAACTTATTCTTTCTAACCGTATATTCCCCATAATTATACCTCTTAAGACAGAGGAGTTATTCAAGCCGATAAACTTTTTCGTGCATGCCTCTCTAACCTGCCACTATAGACACATGATTTGTAAGACGTTGTCACTTCAAAAATTTTGCCTTTGAAAGGGTCTTTTGAACAAAATACAATATATAGGCCTATTAAAATATAGTGTATTTAAAAAAAAATTGTGCCTAGATGGGGGGAAGTAGGAAATCTTTAAATATGAGTTGAATAATTGACGTGGATGAGAAACCTACTCTTTTAACCAGAATCAGAGTGAGCAGATTATTTTTTACTTCATTCAGTTCTCGTCTGAACAAAAAATTTTTTCTTGAAGAGTAGTTAAAGCTAGACATATAAAGATGGCTTGTAATAAAATAGGTTTTTTAACCCATTCTTATTTAAATGAATATAAAATATAAACTTAATAGGCCTATATTTAAATTCATATCACCTATGGAAAAGAAAAATTATTCTAGTTCTTTATTGAACACTTAAGGTAAACAATGTAACTGTCATTCATGACACTAATTTTTTTTAGCTTTTAATTGACTCATTGAGAAAACCAAATAATAAATAATTCCTGACAGTTTGAGTTATTAATAATAAATAAGTGGTAAAATGCAATTTTCTTAAGTACTTAGAGTTTATTCAACTCGGCCATAATTTTCTCCTTTAATAACTGTTATCGATTTGATTAATAACATTTGATTATATCGATTTTAACGGGAGAAGGAAGTGTAGAAATTATATAGTGTTAAAAAAGAAAGAAGCTTGATGGCATAATAAACTTGCATCCATATATTCATTAACCTACTGGGTGTCATCAGCTCGCTTCATAGGCGTCCCAAATGAGGAATGCAATGTTACATTACTCCCACTCCTCTTCTGATTATCCGAAAGAAAAAAACTCAAAAATTTATTTAAATTTATTAGACCTATTTATTTTTGAATTTTTAAAAATTATGTTTGTAATTTGTTAACGGCCTGATTGCCGAAATAAATAAAAAAAATTCACCCTTAAGAAAACAATGTTCCGACGCCTGATTTATTTTAACTTTCTCTGACCTATTTATGTTAAGAGAGAGAAAGTATTGCATTCAGGTCAAAAATTTCGATGTCAAGATTTTGATGGAAATACACGCTTTTAAGCACTCTGAGCTCATAGAATGTTGAAAATGGATATTTAAATTAGATACTCCCCTGGCGCTTAACAGGAAGCTTTTGAACAAAATCGGCCAAAGACTACTAGTAGCCTACTTTACTAATGAACTTTTTTTTTAGATTTTTTAGATTTTCTCAAAATTCGCTCTAATGATTTTGGTTAAAATTCATAAATCAATTATTTTTTAGATGTTCTTTAAATTGTATATTATTATTTTTCAGGGTAGTTTATAGCTGTGTGTTTAATTATAATGGTGATAAGAAATGAAGAGAAATGCAGCTATGGTTTTTTCTTTTTATTATACTCAGCACTCAAGTTGACGTTTCGATCCCGGTACAGCTCTGAAGATGATCCCTATCGGGATCGAAACGTCAGCGTGAGTGCTGAGTATAATAAAAAAGAAAAACCTTAGCTGCATTATTCTTATTTTGCCCTGAAAATTATTTAAAGCACACTTTACTCTTGTACTTCATAGAAGAGATAGGAGAAATAGTTCCAATCGTAACGAAATATAAATATTTTGCATTTTGAATTATAATGTACTGCCGGCAACTAAATATATATCGACATAAAATTCTGGTGTGACAAGCACAACTTTCATTTGCCGAAGGTAAGAGGAAGTTGTGTGCTGTGCGACCAGTCACACCAGATTTTTTCTCTTTTATATTCTAAATAAATATACTAATTTGCAGCTTTATGAATAATAATTAAAAGAAGACCAGTCACACCAGATTTTTTTAAAATAAACTCCATCCAGGTATCAATAAAAAGAATTGATTGCATGGCCTGGGAGCAAGTAATGTTCATCATCATCATCAATCAATTCAATTGAATTTAAAAAGTGCAATTCTTTAAAGGAGAAAAATATTCTAAAAAAATCATTCATCATCATAATAATTTATATGAGAAGGAATTCAATTGCCTTTTCATATGAAAATAGCTATAATTATCTAGCTGAATTATAAACAAATTATTAACAAGTTTTGATATTATTTATTCAATTTTTATCGATTTTAGTTGAAGAATATTTTAGTATTTACCCACGCAAAAATAAAGGGTTTAATTATGAGAATAAACGTTGATAGCGTCAGAAAATAATTATTCATTAAGTATATATACGTATAGATAAGTAAACTAAATAATTCACTGATTCTGATTATACAGTAAGGGACTAAATTATTCGGAACAGTTCTCAAATTTTTGTATTTTCTTGTTAAAACGAAATTTTGAGCGCATACTGATTAGTTTTAGGTCTAATTATTTATTAGAAAATTTTTTCTATTTAAAAGGAAGGAAGCAGGAGCAGCCAAAAATTGAAGCCTCAGATTTTATTACAATTAATGAGAAGTTTCGAGAAAACTTTATTTTCTCATCATCAATCTTTCAAATTGTATTTGCCCCGGAGTTGTTAAAAGAGCACATCACAATACATTTATTATGTATTCTATTTATGGGTGAGTTATTCATTGAATTGTTCACTGAACATAATAAATGTATTGTGATGTGCTCTTTTAACAACTCCGGGGCAAATACAATTTGAAAGACTGGTGATGAGAAAATAAAGTTTTCTTGAAACGTCTCATTAATTGTAATAAAATCGGAGGCTTTAATTTTTGGCTGTCCCTGCTTCCTTTCTTATATGTAAATCAACAGTCACGTACTTCATTGGAAATTTTCTCAATTTATATAATTCGCTAATGCCCGTCTGTCCGTCTATCTGTCTGTCTGTCACAGTCTGTTTGACCAACTTCCCGTTGGAATTTGGACACGAAATTTTATATACCTAAAGAGGAACTTCTAGGGAATACAGGAAAATTATTTTCATCCCGAAATTGCTATAACTTTAGATAATAAAATCAAGACATTTTGCAAGCATATCTAATTATTTTTTGTTGTACAATTAGAGCCACAATTAAGTCCCCACCTAATAGCTAGACCCTTAAGAATATGGTATAGCATATGGTTTATGGTGAAATAATTTTAAATTTGAAAAAATTGGTAAAATAAAATTCAACGTTTCGATTGGCTTATTCTACAGTCGTTTTCAAGTAGGCATTGTTTCTTTAGCATACTACTACTTACTGTTGATGTCCTATATTTGTAAAATAAAATAAAAAATATTTTTCTCTTATGCTTTGATCTACATAAATAAAAATGGTTTTTGATAAATAGGGAGAGTTTTCATTTAATTCCTTTATGCCAGAAATAATAAACCGTGCCACTCGTATTAGGTGAAATTAGTCCCCCCCCCAATCTGAACCTCGCCTTTGTTTTGGTTTTCTCCAAATGACATATCTGGCTCGGGCCCGCTCCTTGCCCTTCCTTTTCAATAATCTTTGGAATGTTCCATTTCATTATAGGAAAGTTGTTCAAAAACAGAGAAAGGGACATTAGAAATTAAATATATAGAAGTTTATTCTTCAAGGAATACGGAGTTAGTTACTTTTCTTCGTCTCCTAAAAAATTTTTATCTGTTTATAAAAATATAAATATTACTGTGACAAAATAATAAATGACTTCAAATTTTAGGACCTATGAAAGGTCAAAAATCAAAATACATAATTTACAGAGAGAAGTAAATGCCTTAAAATTTATTTAAAATACATTGGGTACTAATTAAATTTAAAAAAATATGTCGTCAGATGGCAAAAAAGACTTCAAAAAAAAATTACTAATTAAATAAAATAAGGATTAAATTGTTTTTGTTGATAATTTTCTAATTATGTAAATTTTTTTTCTGAATTATTTATCTAAATAATTTTTTTTTTTTAATCTTTTAATTTATATAACCTTCTCATCAAGATTGGAATAAATTAACTCTTTAATTTTAAATAAATAAAAACAATCAACTGGTGGTTGTTTGTATCATTATCAAAATAATAACATTAATAACCCACTTTGTCAATTCTGTATATAAAAACTTCCAAGTGCAGCCTATATATTACAATTCTTTTCTTTTTATAAGTGCTAATGTTATTGTTTTAGCCATAAGAGCATATAGGACAAGATAGGATGCGCAAAGTACTTACAGAGGTGGGTCCCTGTACATCTTCCGATTGACATAGAGTGGTCGTGGTGTATTGCTGAAACTGTAAAGGGCTGGCTTGCAGCCTCTCTGGCTGGTCCTCAGTGGCTCGTTCATTTCGAATGTGCAAATGTCACTTGTTCTTATTTGTGTTCGTTAGTCCAGAAGCGATTGAAGTGAGCCGCGTGCAATTTGTTTATACTCGGTTGGGTTGCCCCTGACGACTCAGCAACCGATCGGCCATTGATTGAACAAGGACACAATCTACACACGCGAGCTCATTCAAAAAAAAATTCCCTAAACTTTAGTTCAATTAATTGGAAATCGTTTAAATTTAGTTAACGTCGATGCAAGGGAAATCAATCCTTTTCTTGTTGATTACTTCTAAGGGGGGGGGGGGGGGAGGGAGACGACTAGATAAAGAGCGTAGCAGATAGGATGAGAAATCATCGAAAAAATTTCTGCTACTAGCAATTAAAAACTTTAATTTTAATAAACTTTATAAAATGTATTAACTTTTTTTCTTTTTCGCCGCCTTTGGATATTTTGCTTCTCTCAGTGGTTATTAATTGAGAACCAATAAAATTTAAATAAATTCATTTCAACCCCCAAGCCGGAAACTCAACTACTGATCCTTGGGATAGAAGTGATACCTCTGTTACAAATGATTGCGTCCTTGTGTTACTTGAAAGCGAAAAACTTATCAAGTCAAAATTTTTTTTATGATGATTATGATTATTATTTTTTTTTTTTACTAGACTTTAAAGGCAAAAGTAATTCTTCAACTTACTTACTTTTCAAAATGGTTTTTGTACTGAAATATCTTGAGGTAAATCAATACAGAGGAGTTTCTCAGGGGGGGGCACACAATTTTTTCTTACTTTCGGTAATTTAAAGGTGCATTCTGTACTTGTTTACAAAAACATATATGGGTCATTCCATGCCAAATCGACAAATTTTTTTCCTGACCCCCGCGGATTTCGCTGAAAATTTCCTATCTTTTTTCTATCCCTTAAAAAACATTTTTGAGAATTTTTTCAAATTTTTTTACCCAACTAAAAAAAAGTTATGGTTCTTTGAAAAAAATTGCTCTTTTTTTTCAAATAACTATAACTTATTTTAAAATTGATATTTCGGAACCTCGCAAGGCTATAAAAATTTTGTTTTTTAATGTAGTTTTCAGAAGAAAATACAAAAATTATTTAAGAAGCCCGGATATATGAAATATTTCAGTTTTTTTGAAAAAACCCTAATTTTAAATCGACCATTTTTTTTTTAAATTTTTTTTAACTCAAAAAAAACTTCAACTAATTCTACAATTATCCCCCCTAATTTCAAGATGTGCCGACGATTGCTTCTATTTTTTTTTTTGGTTATAAACTTTTTTTTTTTTGAAATTTGGTTTATTTTTTACGTAACTTTTTTATGAAATTTTTTCAGCTTTCTCGTGAAACTTTAGAAGTTGAAAAATGATATTTTATTCGAAAATTTTAAGTCATCATACTAAAAATTGTTTTTTTTTTCAGTAAAGTACGAGACTGAAAAAAAAAAACAATTTTTAACATCCATTTATTGATTTTAAATTTTAACGTCTGTTTTTAGAGAATAGACCTGGTAGAGGGGTATCCATGTCTAATTTTTTTCCTGGGCTGATTTAGACATAATAATTTTTTAATATTAATTTTATAATTAACATATCAGAACATCCGGTATCATTCATTTATAAAATGTCTAAAGATAAATTTATAATAATTAAAGCTGAAACCGTCTCCACAAGTTTAATTTCGAAGAGGCTATTTGCTGGCTGCCCGCTCTTACATCCATTGTTTGAATACAATAGCCACTTTACTACTTCACAAACAATATAAAGAATGCTTTTTGAAAACTTATATTTATAGATTTTATTTATGGCTATATTACTGTTTCAAAATTTCGAGCTTCTTTGGTAGTTTAGTGAGTTGCCGCTAGATGTCTGATGCTGTCCGTAGGAAATAAACTTGCACCAACCCCGTGGAGTATTGATATTATTATTACCCCCACCCAAGTGGGTTACTTTAGAAGTTTAAAAGAATTTGATATCATTCGTTTAAATAATTATCAAAAGTCTTATGTTCTAAAGCAGGTGTTCTTAAAACTTGGGCGGGCTACTGGCGTTAGACAAATGCATCTCAAGAAAAAATATGTAATAGTATAAATAGTATAATATTTTTATGAAAAATAAAAAAAACTTCCTGATGAAAATTCAAAATGAAGTTTTATATGTTCAAGGAGGGCCTTCTAAAGATTAATTTATTTTCGCTCTGAATCCAATAATTTTATAAATTATTAATTGGCAGACCGTAATGGGGGGAAATTTGCAATTTTAAAGAATATCAAATATTGTTTAAGATATCATATTTGCGAAATGAATTTGTTTGATTGGGCGGAGTTTGCCCGCCGCAAAAGGTCCTGGTTCGATTTCAGGGGGCGCAACTTTTGCTTTTGCCCAATCAAACGCTCATCTAGCAAATATCGTCGCCTGAAACACGTAGTGGCGCAGGGGCGTATATAAGGGGGGGGGCCGAGGGGGCCCCCCCCCCCCGAAATTTCCCAAACACATATACATATATAGGAATATACAGATATCAGCGCAACAAATTTTTCCGCAGGATGGAAAACTTTGGTTCCGCAAAAGAAAAAATGTTCCGCAAAAAATTTCGTGTGAAAAAAAATTTAGTTTCTTAAAAAAAAATTTTCCGCAGAAAAATTTTTGAGTTCAGGCCCTCCCCCGAAAAAAATTTCTATATACGCCCCTGTAGTGGCGTATCTCAATTTCTATCATTTTTCAGGAGAGCTGTTTATAGTTCGTGTTATTATATTAAATGTATAGGTACGCAAAACCAAAAAACCTAAATAATACGAAAAAACATGGAAATACAGATTCGTCTCTTTGTGATAATGTAAAGAACGCCAGGACACGGCCATACCCGTTGTATTTCCCCACTAATTTTTGTACAGCTATGCAAATTACGAATTACATTATGGGTTTCTTCATCCATGATCAAGTAGCAAATTCTGACTTGGCTTTCGACTTATTTTGGCCTGAGGCTAAAGATATATATATATATATTTTTCAAAATTGTGCGCTATCCTAAAAAGGTTACTTACTCCTGTTCTAAAGAATACAGAGAAGAAAATATATTTTGCCCTTATTTACACAGAATTTATTAAATGGCGAGGGACTGCCGAAGGCGGGCCCGAGTCAATTATATTTACGAGCTTCCTAAAAAAAGAGAACGGGGGTCATGGCTAGTCTATTTTTTAAATTTTAAAAATGAAATTCATTCCATTTCATAATTACAAAAATTAATTCTCACTTAAATTAGCATAACTTCCTCTCTTTTGCTATAGAAGTTCAGTTGACTTTAAACAGTTTCTCCCCAATTTTGTTCTCTAAATTTTATAGTCCGAATTTTGCCTCCCAAGTCTTGAACATCAATCCTGTTTCTTTTTTATTTTTTTATTTGGTCTTGTTACATCCTGAAAACTGCATTCCCTTCGAATCGCGATTTTTAAGAATGGAACCTTTCTCTCTTTCTACTCTTTCAGGATTATACATATAGATATTCTAAGCCACACATACACACGAAATCCATAATATGAGCGAACGACGCACGATGCGACGGTAAACCATCGAGATATTATGCGAGTCACGTGCTCCCTTTCCCCCACCATGTAAAAAATAAATAAAAAAAAGGACGCCAAGCCCATTGAAGACACATAACTCGACTATCATCCTGGAAAACATTTGCTAAAAAATAGAGTATTATATAGAAACATACGTATATGAAATCGTATTAATAAAAATAATAATTTTTTATTAAATTTAGGCCCTATCTAAAAAATAACATAATTTTTCTTGATTTTTAAATAAATATACATTGGATATTTTTAATATTGATAATATCAAGGAGCAATAGCCAACAAGATCATTGCAGTGAAGCAATGCCAAGCATGGCGGAAATTTGGGTGGGTGGCTCAGAAAAACCAGTATGTTCTTTGATAAAATATTTAAAGAATAAATAACGGCCTATATTCAGTAAACCCCTAAATGGCCTCTGCAGTCGGGTGATTAAAAAAAGGATTTTTTGTTTGATCAAAAAATAATAAATTTTTAATATTGATAATATCAAGATTAGATTTAACATATTAATAAATAAAGGATAAAAAATTACACACACATTAGTAAAAGAATTGGATTTTCGGTTTAACTGTGGTTTATTTGTAAAAATTACCAACTAGACTTTTCATAAATGGAGAAATCTGAGAAAAGGTTGAAATAATTTTTTGTAAATATTGTTAAATAAATAAATAAATAATAAATTTAAAAAAATTTTGACATAATAGGCCTATATGAAAAATAAAATAAATAAAAAGGCATAAGAAAATTGTATAGAAGATAGAAGGCCCTGATTATTTTTTATTCTTTTCTTTACATCTAATTATATAAAACTTTTGATCATTGCTGATAATGGCTACTAATCATTCCGAAACTGAATAAGTGCTCAAACACTTGTCATTACAAACAGTGCTGGACTGAAAACACATTTAGGCCCGGAAAATATCGGTGACGTAGGCCCACAATATTAAATTTAAGGAAAAAAATTACAAAAAAGTACATTAGTAATTTAAAACCTTAAATATATTTGAGGGGCCACCGGGATATATCCGGTATATCCCGGTGGGTCAGCCCAGCACTGATTGAATTGATCCTGCAAAAAGAAAAAATATTCAGTAGAACAGCAATATGCAATGCAGGCAGTAGAAATAAAAAATTTTTATATTTTTTTACTTTTTTTTTTTTCTTTTTTTTTTTCATTTATACTTTGAGAAGAATTTCGTCCTGAAGATGGAAACGATGCGTTTCCGAAACGTCAACGAAATAATATAAAAAAATTTGTTTTTTTTGTTTGCTGCCTTGCCTATTGAAATCCTGTTCAATCGTTATCACCAATATCGTCAATGGAAAAATATTTAAGTTAGTTTTTTTACTTTTTTTTTTCTTCATATATGTGAAATTCCAAACTTGAAACTCATAACATCCTTTAAGAATTCTAGTTTTTTAATGAAAAACATGAAAAAATTCAAAAGTTATAGGGAACAAATTTTAAAAATTATAATGTCTAACCATCTACAATAGTTAAATTTTGATTACTGGAACAAAATGGAAAAAAAATGACTAACTCTCTATATTCTGCTCTAAGATCTGGATTCGTTATAATGAATCCAGATCTTAGAACAGAAGAGAACTTCAATGAAAAAAAGAATATAATGCGATAAAGAATTATTTCATATTAACTTTTAGGTCGGAGAATTATTGTTTATTTCCTTTCCAAGTCTTCTTTTTTTTTTAAATAGTAGTTTTTTTATTTTTATTTTATTTGAGAGAAAGCCTTGAGGTAAGGCATAAAAATCTCTTAAATCCTCAAAAAAATCATTACCCTTTTAAATAATCAATCGTGAACTGAAGATATCCTCCTTTGAACCAAATGACATGATTCACACATCAGCGCACATCACCCCTCAAAACAAGGCTTGATTCACGATGTATATATGCCTAGGGTACTATACTCAATTAATAAGTAATACCTTATATGTTCAAAAGGATTGAATCTTTTTAATATTATTTAATTTTTTTTTCATATTATTATAATAACCAATCTTTCTAATTTTGTCAATAAAAGAAAAATGAGGCATAAAAGAAAAAACGCCGCCAATATTGTCAAGAAGAACAATAAATTCATAAGTCAGACCACGAAGGGTTTGTCTGCATACAAAATGGACTAAAGACAGTTGAGCAAAGGAAGAAGAGCGAAAGAAAACAAAAATAAAAAAAAAATCCTTTTCGTTTTCTAGACAGTCATTGAGACGACATCAAAATGTGAATGACTCTTGTTAATCCTTTGAGATTTTTCATCAAAAAGTCGTCGATTGTCATTCATTAATTGGCACTCGAAAAAGAAACAGAAAACGATTAACAAGAGGACGGAATTTTTTTTTCTTTTAATCGGATTTTTTATCCACCCCCATTCTTTCGTCTTTTATACATAGATACCATCCTGTTCTCTTTAGTTGCGATTCTTTTAACAAAATAAGTAATTGTATGCCTGGTGTATATATTAATATATGGGTCTGACTTTTTGTCATCTCTGAGGATGGTTCAAACAAAGAACCGAAACGTCAGCTGTTCAAATAAATTGAATAATCTATAGCAGCATTTACTCATTTGGGTTCTACCCTCTATTAAAAGAATCAGTATAATTTTGAATAAATAAATAAATATCCCCTTTTTTCTTTCGTTCTTCCCACATGGAACGACCCTATTTATTGTGCAAAATTTAGTTGATTTTGGTTCAGGTGTTGACGAGATTAATGTAATTTTAATTTTTTTTTTTTTTTTTTAACACACACTTTTTTCTCATTCACACTCACACTCACACAGTCTTTTCGGCAACTTAGGCCATATAACTTTATACGATATCCGTT
Source organism: Euborellia annulipes (assembly GCA_023213315.1). NCBI lineage: Eukaryota > Metazoa > Arthropoda > Insecta > Dermaptera > Anisolabididae > Euborellia > Euborellia annulipes. The sequence continues at coordinate 53,691 of JAKCPI010008430.1, read as the reverse complement.
ATTAATTATTATACATATTGTGGTCCAGGCATTCTTATTTAAGCCATTGGTATCCAAATGACTTAAATAAAGCCATCGGACTGCCTGGGGTCCGAACCCGCGACGTTCGGTATACGAGGTTAGCACGCTAACCCCTACATCAAGCCCCGAGGGCCACTTTACTCTTGTAAATCATAGGAAAGATAGGAAAAATGGTTGCGATGGTAACAAAATATAAATATTTTCCCATCCTTATAAATTTTACATCTTGAATTGTAATATATCGGCGGAAACTAAATATATGTCGACACGAAAAATCTGGTGTGACAAGCACAGAACACAACTTTCGATTACCAAAGGTAAGAGAAATAAACCTCTTACCTTTGGTAATCGAAAGTTGTGTGCTGTGTGACAGTCACACCAGATTTTTTTTTAAGAACAACGGTATCTCATAGTTTCTTTCTTGGACAAGGATTTATGGGTGGTATTTATATTCCATATGGATTATAAATATATACCATCCGTTCTTAACATAATTATTGGACTGCATCCACGTTTTTTCATTTTATGATTTTTTTTTTTAAATAAGTGTATACATTCTAAAATATTGTAAATTACAAGGAGTGACGGATTATTTACGGATTTAGAAGCAATAAACCTTTAAATATTAAAATATTATTATTTTAATTAAGTATGGACCTATTCATACTCTAATATTGTGTTTTTTTGACAAATGAAACTGTATTCACCCTCAAATTTTAACGTGACGTCTTACAATGCAGGTAGTGGGGGCGAAAAGGAAAACATGCACGAAAAAGTTGGATAAAAGCACATGAAAAATTGCTCGTTATCGGCTCGAAAAAATCCTCTCTCTTAAGGGGTATAATTATTTTGAATATACGGTTAGAAAGAATGATTCTTCACCTATAGATTTCCCCATTTATATTATTTTTTTTCCCAATATTTCATTTTACCGCGTGAGAGCGCGCCGAGGGAAATTCTTATTTGAAGGTGTATTGTGGCTTATGACTATCTTCCACTGACCCCTTAAATCAATTAATTTAGAAAAATTTCTTTTTTCATCTTTATACTTTTTTTCCTAATGGTGAAATTCCTCCTTTAAAATAATATAAATTGCTGTAAAAAAACAAATATCCTATTCTAATTTGGTCTAGTTGAGAAAAGATGATCAGAAAATGATCAAATATTTTCTGAAAAGTTTTTCTTTCTCTTTTTTTTTAAAGATTTTTTCTGTAATTGATGATGAATCGTTGGCTGGACCGGGTTGGGTAGCCAGCAGCCCTTGGGCCCTTCCAATTTACCTCGGCATTTAACCCTCTGCCAACTATATTTCATAGGCAGCAAGCATTCTAATAAATTACTTGTAAATATTGGAGCTTTGGAATTTTTCAATTTTATTCTCTGACATTTTTTTTCTAACAATTTAATTAATTTTACGAATTTTTGAGTTATGAAATCAGAGAGCTTTACACGATACATTTGTTAAGAGAGAGAGGGAGGGAGGGAAGGAGATGTCAAAATTGTTTTGAGACAGTGATTAATGCAATTTGAAATATAGTAGCCTTCGCTCAACCAATTAGATTTAAGATTAATATTTAATAGAATAATTTTTATTTTTAATTATACAAAGAAAGATTGTATAATGAAAAATAAACCAAATATTACATCAACAAAATCATTTGGATATAAATGTATCAGCGAGGATTTAAAAACTTTTTTGTTTTAAATGAAATTTTCGCAAATAAAACGCATAAACTATTACCGTTTAAAGTCAGCCTATTTTACCCTTTCAATTTTTATTTTTTCTTAACACTTACACTTTTTTCTCATTCACACTCACACTCACACACACACATTCACAGTCTTTTCGCCAACTTAGGCCATTTAAGACTTTATACGATAACCGTTATTATGAATATATATATGTATATATATATATATATATATATATGGACTCTGTTACGCATTAGTGTGTCAAGCGCCAGCTACCGAGTTTTGAGAAAATTAACATTAAAGTTTTTTGTTTTCATTGGATTATATATAATTTTTTTTTGTTAATTGTGCAAGTAACATTAAATATAAATTTGTTTAGGACATATTTCATAAAAAATACTATTAATTATAGCATTTGAAATAATATTCCGTGCTTAACTCAATTTTTAATTTTTTTTGGCGCTTGACACACTATTGCATAACAGGGTCCGTTATATATATATATTGGGGTCCAGGCATTTCGTATCCAAATGGCTTAAACAAATTCATCGGGATGCCTGGGATCCGATCCCTCCAACCCTTGGTTAACAAGGCATGCGCGCTATTAACTAACAATTGTAAGCCAAGCCCGAGGGCTACTTCAAACATTTTTTTGGAAAAAAATTTATTAATATATTTTTTAAAGAGCATTTAAAAAATAGTTGATTAATGAATTTAAATCAAAATTGTTCCAGTGAATTTTGAAAAATTCGAAAAAACTAAAAACTTACATCAGTAAAATGCACTTTAAACAAGTTTCATGAAAAAACTTACTGATGTACTTTTTAAAGAGCATCAAATAAATAGGTGATTTATGAACTTAAAAATTGTTAGTCCAAATTTTGAGAAAATCGAAAAAACTGAAAAAATACTTCAGTAAAGTACTAGAACTTTTTGGCCTATTTTATTCAAAAGCTTATTTTAACAATAAATAGAGACAGGGTCTAAATGGCCTTTGATATTTAAATATAAAATTTCTACCTAGTAGCTCTTTTCTTTCATTCTTAAAATCATCACAGACAGAGAGACCAACAAACCACTTTTTTGGGCTCATGGGACATCGAACTTTTGACATCATCGCAATACTTTCTCAATATATATATTACTTATATAGGTAAGAGTAAAAATATACTCTTACCTACTGTGTCTTTTATTCTATTCTACTACATTTAAATTAAGCTATTCGCTTCACTAAATTATATTTATTATTGTAGTTTCTGTTGTAATACATATTATTTAGATAGGAGATCTCGTAAAAAATTGTTGGATTAAATTTTATATGTTCCTATTAATTTACATATGCATATAGGCCTATGTTTTATAAAGTAATATATCATAAAGAAAAAAAAAATTTGGAATTAGTGAGATTAGTGAAAAAATAATCCCCATCAAATTTAGGATAAATTTGTCACCGGATGATGTGACATACGTTCGTCACCGTCACATATCATCATCGCATAATCATCCGGTGTTTCCCGCCCGTCCGTCAATTCAACTCACTTTTTGAAGATGATATTACAAGACATCATTAATTATCATTGCATTTTAAATGAAAATGCAAATATTGTTTTATTATTATTCAGAATTATAATTATATACGGGAGACCCCAACATCACACCACGTGTGTCGCCGTCGTCGTCGTCGATGGAGACCTGACACGTGACTGCCAATCACACTCGTATTATTTATTACCAAATTATTTACTCGATAAATTAAAACGTGTTGGTTAATTAATCATCAGTAGGAGGCTGCGCGCTGGACCAACATCCCCCCTCCTCATCCGTGACACGCTACATTTATTCTTAAATGAGATACATTAATTTTACCATTTTTATACTTACGATATTTATATCATTGGTTCTACCGGTTAGAACTTGTTATAAATAAATAAAAAAAAAACCTTCCGAAATAATTGGTTTATTTTTTTTCTTCTCGTCTATTATAAATTGAACGTTTTATAGGTACGAATGACAGAATTTTTTTTTTCGATAATTTTTTTTTTCCAATCGTTTTTTGAAATTTCCAATTTATTTTTTAATTATTTGATAAAATATTATCTGTCTTTTTTTTGGAAATGTTTTATCCCATAATAAATAAAAAATAAACTGGAAGAAAGTAAACTCTTTTGTCCTATGGCTTAGAGGTAGAGCATTGGCTTCTGATACCAAAGGTCAAGAGTTCGGATCCCGTCACAGGCGACAAAATTTATTTCAATTGTATTGGATACTAAATGGCTTCCGATGTTGAAAAAGCCCTAAAAAGAATTAAAAAAAAAATCCTTATTATAAAACACTTGGACATCTTGTTAGTATGATTGGATTTATTTTTTTTTTTTAAAGAGATTAAGACAAGTTATCTTTGACTGCAAAATCTCTAAACATAAAAAAAAAATAATTTTATCTGAAGAAAAATCTTAATTTGAAAATATTTATAAAAATAAGTGTTAGATAGGTTTGGTTAGGAAGGCATAGAGAGAGAGAGAGAGAGAGAGAGGGAGTGAGAGGGAGGTGATGCCCCCATGTTCATACCAAAGGTTCGCGAGGGCCGTTAGTTATATAGCAAAAGGGCAGATCGTATCTTTTACAGGATGAGAGACCCATTTCAACCCGCAACCTGTCAGATCGCTAAACATTTCTAACCCGGACCTTTTGTACCCACTCTGCAGGCGGTCTCGTACTCAGGTGCTGAGGAAAGTTCTTTTGGGATAGCCAACTTTTCAAATTTTCATTAAAGTGTCCCCTGAATTAGGTTGTAAATATATAAAATTTTCTTCTGATTTTTAATTCTTAACTTCGCCCCCTGGACCCCGCCATCTAGTTCGGGTCCGTCTGCGGCGGACCCTCACCTTTTCTTAATTAATATTAAGATAGGAGAAATGGTTGCCATGGTAATAAAATATAAATATTTTTCTGTTTATAAATTTTACATCTTGAATTTAAATGTACCCTACTGTCGGAAACTAAATAAATCTTAACACAAAAAATCTGGAGTGACAAGCACACAAGCACAGTACACAACTTTCTCTTCCTGAAGGGTAAGATAATATATTTAGTTTCCGACAGTAGGGTACATTTTTTTTTTTTTAACACTCACACTTTTTTCTCATTCACACTCACATTCACACACACATACACACAGTCTTTTCGGCAACTTAGGCCATTTAAGACTTTAAACGATACTCGTATTTATATAATATATATTTATTTGGAGTCCAGGCATTCTTATTTAAGCCATTTGGTATCCAAATGGCTTAAATAAAATCATCGGACTGCCTGGGGTTCGAACCCGCGACGTTTGGTATACGAGGTTAGCACGCTAACTTCTACGCCAAGCCCCGAGGGCTAGGGTACATTTAAATTCAAGATGTAAAATTTATAAACAGAAAAATATTTATATTTTATTACCATGGAAACCATTTCTCCTATCTTTCCTATGAAGTACAAGAGTAAAGTGGTCTTCAGAAGATTTCAATGGCAAAATGAGAATATACATTTTAAAGAGCATCAGAAAACTAATTGATTTTTGAATTTTAATCAAAATCGTTAGAGCAAATTTTGATAAAATCGAAAAAACTGAAAAACTACATCATTAAAGTACTAGTATTTTTGGCCGATTTTTATTAAAAAATCTGGTGTGACAAGCACATAACACAACTTTCGATTACCGAAGGTAAGAGAAAGTTGTCTTAAAAGCATATATTGCGGTTTTTACTTTCTCGTTTAGAATATAAAGAGAAAGTATTGTAATTTAGTCCATATCGACCCGAACCCTAGCTATCAGTAATAAACTAAACTGAATATAGGCTCCAAAATCTCTTTTTATTTGACCATTCTTTTCACTTCACATTAGTTGTCAGACTGTTTATTAATTCATTTATTATAATGTGACGTTTAGTCTTTTTGTATCCTTTTTGGAACATATTTTTTTTAAAAGTACAATCTTGGAAGAGGGTTTTGTACTAACCCCCTTTTCCGGCATCGGCGGTGCCTTTACTATCCTTTAAAGTGAGTTTTTTCACATCCCTTTTAAAATTTATTATTTATATGTGTATATAAAATTTAAACTTAATTGGGTATTCTAAGAGAAATATCTTAAATAACCCTGTCTGAGCTTGTTTAAATAAATTTCTCCATTTTTTTTTCTCCCTCTGTTTTAAAGGTAAATTATGCAAAGTTTAGAAATAAAAATTATTTATTTATTTTTTTGTAATTTGATGATCGTCTCTTTTTTGATTTCCTCTTAAAACACCAAATTAATTAGAGGAAATGAGTTTCATTTTTTTGTGTTAGCTTACTTTTAATTTACAACAACAAAACGCCTTTTGTTTTCTTAATCATGACAATGACAAAAATAAAATAAATTCCAGATTTTATAAATGCGAATATTATAAACGATTATTATATGTAAATTAATGGATACAACAAAATTCACTTAGCGTATGGGAGTAGGTGAACAGAGAGGTGGAGGTTAATTAATTGAGGTGAAAACAGAATATTCGAATTCGACCCACCCATCCAATGGCATTTCCTAGGATCATTCAGGGTGTCAGCACCCCAGGGACCGTTGACAACAACAAGTGTCCTCTCCGGATGTCTTCAATCCTGCAACGGATTACTTCCCGTTGTCGCTTCTTGGCTTTCAACATTTAACCTAAGACCTTCGATTGTATAAACATGTACAGTATAACCATTTCCTTTTTTATCCTTCTCCCTTTCTTTTTTTTTTTCATTTCCTTTGGAGATTTTAAAGAAATTCAACCACCTGATAGGAACCAACGATTTTCCTTTGAATATTATTTCACAATAAAATACTTTATTAATAATAAAACATGGTGAATAAATTTGTTGTAAAATAATTGCTTTAAATCTCTTCTAGATGGGCCTAGTCATGCATTGGTCAGTTTCAGGACCTTCATTAACCCTACACAAACAAATTCATGCATTACCATTCCATGGATGGTTTATTAAACTATTTTCAGGGGCGTGTATAAGGGGGTCGAGGGCCTCAACCCCCCCCCCCCCCCCAAATCTATATAGAATACACGGATGTATAGCAAATATGAATAATTTTATTTGAAAAATTTCCCGTAGGGCGGCAAAAATTTCGTCTCCCCACCAAAAAAAGGTAAAAAGACTTTCGAGGAGGGGGAAAAAATTTTCCGCTCGGTGGAAAAGAGGCGGAAAAAATCTCGGCTTCCTAAAATAAGGTAAAATGATTTTCCCGGGAGGGAAAAATAATTTTTCTCTAACAAAAAATTTTCGGCCGGGAAAAAATTTTCGTTATTTCATAAAAATTTGTCTTTTAGAGGATGGCCCGGGCCCCTCGGGGCTGAGGTGTATCCGATATTTTAAAAATATTTTTCTATATGGAGGAGGGGGGGGGGTATTAAAAATGAGTTCGGGCCCCCGAAAAAAATTTCTATATACGCATGCCCCTGACTATATTATATCCCTTGCAATAAATACGGACGGGGTCTGAATTCCGTAAAAGAGCGTTTTTGGAGGACTTTCTTTATAATCATTTGTTTCTTAGATATTATTATTTATTTTAAAAATATTTTAGTAAAAAAGATTCATGGAATTAAATATATTAGTATATATCATTGGTCTCTTAGTCTCTTTGACCCTTTCATAACAAATTTCTCAAGAATTCCAAGAAGTCTTGTTGAGGGTATATTCTGATTAGAATCGCTTAGGGTGTTGGAAGGGAGGGTTATTGGTCAGGTCAGATAGGAATATATAACTCACGTTGAAGAAGAAGGCAATCTGAGTTCTCAGCAGGGGCCTTCGCCGCCCAGCTTGTTTACTTTACACAGGGGCATCTAAAAAGAAACTAAACTAAAGAAATAGGGGACCACGACCTTTTTACTTATTTATCTTCCTGTTGCCTCAGTGGAAATTAATAGATTACAGTAATTCATTTATTTGTTTTAGTCATGTTGTTGTTATTATTGAATAATTGTGTAATTATTATGGTCTTACTAACTGCACGGTGTGTAATCTCTTGAAAAAGGAAATCATCTTCCATATTTTGGAGGAATGTCTTCTATACTCACCACTTAGAATTCACTATCAGGGAGGATTCGTTACCTTAAGGGATGTCGAGAGCCTTACTGGTGCCTTGGTATCTTGATGGGGAAAAATTAAAAAATTAATTTTTTGAGCGAAGCTCTCAAGTTAAGAGTTAAGAGCATTCGCTAAGGCCTGTTGTTGGACTATGGACTACTTGTAAACCATTCAAGTATTTCTTTTTATTTCATTGTCTTTTTCAGCGACGAAGGCCATTTAGGCCATTTAGGCCGTCTATCATTCAAGTATTATATAAGCAAATTTTTTAGTTGTTCATACTCTCTCCTCCCTTGCATAATACATAATTTTATTACTTTTCAACTTTTTTTTAAGGGAACTCGGCCTTTTTTCAAAAATGCTGATTAGCACCCTCACCTTTGGCTTGTAAGCATATGGGACTCTCCTCTCTCCAAGGCTGCTTAGGTCATACTCCAAAGGCTTCTTTTTGAGAAATCATGTTGGATGGATCTTTATAGAATTTCATATTTTATTATTTGTTAAATATAATACATCTTTGTAAATAATGTTTTAAGGTTCTGAAGAATGCTTAAACGAGCCTAAGCGATGTCAAATTTTGGCCAACATCGTAAACCTAAAAATAAAAACCTCTGATAATAAATTTATTATAATTTATTGAAAATCCACTCACCTAGGCCTACCATCCTGAGGAACGTCCGAGAAAAATAGCAACGTCAGATGGAAACCTGTTCATATTCTAGGTTCAGACATTTTGATTCACTTTTGGTACATAATATTTTAATCAAGTCATTTTTTTTTTTTGTTACAAATTAGAATCCACACCTATTTTTACTTTCTCTTACCTATGTATATATGTAATATACCGGGTGGGCCAATAGTGCGTGGACGGAAGATTGTGGGCTTAATAACGGACATTTTTAAAGTTTGTTGATTGCACATAATGTGGGGCCTTTAGGGCTACAAATTAAAAATATTTTGTTCCAATTGCACCCTATATACAGGGTGGTCCATATCAAAGTTATGTTTTTTAAATGGAACGCCCTGTATATTATTGCATATTTGGTTTCTACGGCCAATTTTAGTATGACTTTATGTCATGCAATGTATTCTAAAACAAACCGTTAAGACGCAAATCGGGCCTTTGTAAAAAAACTGCTGTCTGAAAAAAATTGAATATCTCGCGAACCATAAAACTTAGGGGAGTGTTCTTTTGAGAGGTTACTAACCATGAAATGTACTAATGTAGGCCAGATGGGTAACCCGGAATTATTCTTGTGTAGGGAGATATGGCATGCCAATTTGGAAAATTTAATCATGGATAACTTCGTTATTTCAAATGAAACATGCTACTTTTTTTTATGTCGTGGGATGTAGAATTTAATTAGCTTTCAGATGATATAAGGTTGTCTATATCTATCTTTGATAATTTTATTTTTAATTCAAAATATCTGATTAATTTGACTTATGAATGGAGAAAACAATTAAAAAAAACAATCCAAATGGAAAATAAAATTGTAATAAATGGAAAATATATGCTAAATATTCGAAAATGTATTTAAATTTCCTTTAAAATCATTTATTTTAACTTTTCGGAAAAGAAATTAGGGTTATGAACGGGTGACCAGGTGCGCCATCTTGTTGAAAAATCATAACCCTAATTCGAGCAAGCGGGACTACTTTGAGGAGTTAAAATAAATGATCTTAAAGGAAATTTAAATAGATTTTCGAATATTAAGCATATATTTTCCATTTATTACAATTTTGTTTGCGTTCTGTTTTTTTTTCTAATTGTTTTCTCCATTCGTAAGTCAAATTAATCAGATATTTTGAAATAAAAATAAAATTATCAAAGATAGATATAGACAACCTTATATCATCTGAAAGCTAATTAAATTCTACATCCCACGGCATAAAAAAAGTAGCATGTTCCATTTGAAATAACGAAGTTATCCATGATTGAAATTTTCCAAATTGGCATGGCCATATCTCCCTACACAAGAATAATTCCGGGTTACCCATCTGGCCTACATTAGTACACTTCATGGTTAGTAACCTCTCAAAGAACACTCCCCTAAGTTTTTGGTTCGCGAGATATTCAATTTTTTTCAGACAGCAGTTTTTTTACAAAGCGATTTGCGTCTTAACGGTTTGTTTTAGAATACATTGCATGACATAAAGCATTCTAAAATTGGCGCAGAATCCAAATATGCAATAATATACAGGGGTTCCATTTAAAAACATAACTTTGATATGGACCACCCTGTATATAGGGTGCAATTGGAACGAAAATATTTTTAATTTGTAGCCCTAAAGGCCCCACATATGTGCAATCAACAAACTTTAAAAATGTCCGTTATTAAGCCCACAATCTTCCGTCCACCACTATTGGCCCACCCGGATATATAGAGAGAAAGTATTGGATTCATGTCAAAAATTCGATGTCGAGATTTTGATGGATCTTCACGTTTTGAGGTCCCCTGAATCCAAAAAGTGGTTTTCGCGACAGGTCTGTCTGTGTGTGTGTGTGTGTGTGTGTGTGTGTTCAATTTTAAGCATGAAGGAATTGAGCTATGAGGCTTTTGAAATTTTGATGAAATTTTATATTTAAGTTAAACACCTCCCGGGACCGGAAAAATAAGCTTTTAATCAAAATCGGCCAAAGAGTACTAGTACTTTACTGATGTACTTTTTCGTTTTTTTCGATTTTCTCAAAATTCGCTCTAACGATTTTGATTAAAATTCAAAAATCAATTATTTTTTAGATGCTCTTTCAAATGTATATTCTCGTTTTGGCCTCAAATTGTTTGAAGCACACTTTACTCTTGTGCTTCATAGGAAAGATAGGAGAAATGGTTGCCATGGTAATAAAATATAAATATTTTCCCATGTTTATAAATTTGACATCTTAAATTCTAATATATTGGCGGAAACTAAATATATTTCGACACAAAAATCTGGTGTGACAAGCACAGAACACAACTTTCGATTACCGAAGGTAAGAGAAAGTTGTGTGCTGTCCCAGTCACACCAGATTTTTTATAATTGGTAGGTAGCTAATTCAAATGAAATGAATCTTTGTCGCATGAGAAGGGATGCGGATGCCTGATTCCCAGCACAAACTAAAGAATTTTGGAGTTTAGGCTTTCACAGTTGTTATCATTAGTAGAAGAATTAGATTTTAGGTTTAACCGTGGATTATTTGTAAAAATTACAACGTTTCGGCCACTCATTCTGTGGCCTTCTTCAGGTACAATTCAGATAAGATTATAAAGGTTGTTACATCTATGACAATCTCAATTGAATGTCATTCTCATTTAATTGAGATTGTCACAGATGTAACCTTTATAATCTTAGCTGAATTGTACCTGAAGAAGGCCACAGAATGAATGGTCGAAACGTTGTAATTTTTACAAATAAACCACGGTTAAACCTAAAATCTAATTCTTTTACCAAACTAAAGTAATTTTATCAGGTCCAATGGGGATTCCCAACCACCCCCCCTCTGATTATATCTATGACTCGAATTGACTAGCCATATTTCCATATTTCCTTGTTCTTAGTGTTAAAGTTTACCTCTTATGAATTGTTCTCTCGTGAATGACTGACTGTCTTGTTTCTTCCTCCTTCCGAATTTATTAGGTCAACAGTAGATATTCATGAGTTTTTACCATCAATTATCGTTTTCCGATCAGTTCAAATACAATTATTCATGTCGTGGTTCACTATTTGCATGAGAAGAGAGACTTCCCTGTCAGTTTTTGTGTATTTTTTTTATTTTGATGACCTGGGAGCAGAAGAGAGAAAGAGTCCTTGCCAACCTGTGACTCACGAAAACCTTGACTTCAATGCTTTTTTTATTTTTATCTTCACTTTTTGGCCTTATAACCTTACAACATTTTTTCCTTGTGTATGTCATTTTTAAATCTCTTTGTTGTTAGAAAGATAAGGTACTAGTATATATAGACAGAGAGTCGAGAGATAAGTGATAGTATTTTAAAGAATTGGGGTGCGAGCTAAGGTGATCTCTTCCTTTTGTTAAATTTTAAAAGAAATTTAAATGGGATGGTAAAAATAAAATAGGCATTTTTTTTAATATACAACCCTAAGAAATATCAATAATATACTTCGAACATTTATAAAAATAAATAAATAAATATTGAATTTGAATAAATTTTTTTTTTTTTTTTCATTTATTGGTTTTCGGCCCGCAGCCATACCACAGTTACATTCTGTATACATCCACAAAATACACAAATACAAAATACAATAAATACAAAATAACACAATACCAAATACAATAAAAATTTGAATAAATAATAATGAAATTTCGATATTTCACATTGAGACAAAAAGCATTAGTGACTAATGTGGTAACACATTATACAGGAAGAGGGGTCATTTGTCTACTCCAAGATTTTGAAAAAAAAAAAAAAAAATTATAATTATATATATTTGCATGAGTTTAATAAACTTTTCTCACAAAAAATTACAAATCTATTTCCTGATTATCTACCTAATAATTAATTCAATTAATTTTTATTCATGTACATAACACAAGTTTAAGAATAGGTGCGATATCACAAGAGACTCTACGATGCTACTGGAACCAGAAGGTTGATATTTGTGAAAAATAAACTTCAAGAGATAGAAATTAATAATTATAATTGAGTCAGAAATTTGATCTATCTCATTTAACTGAAGTACTAGAATAAATAAATAATTAAAAAATATTTTAGGCACCTTCCCTCTTTCTCTTTTTTAATTTTCAATTATTGCAAAATTGTAATGAAATAGTTTTAATTTTAAAGAGTTAGGGGTACTTATTAAAAAAATAAATAAAGATTAAAACAGTTGTTGTTGTTGTTGTTGTTGCATTGTGTTTGTCGGCCGCCTGGCTGACCCTTCTACCCTCACCATCCATAAAACGAATCAAAATAACAAGCTTTTGATAAATGATAAGAATTATCTATAGTAGCATCCCACTCTTCCTTTTTTTCTTTCCCCTTTTCTTTTCTTTTTTTTTTAGAAACCTCCTTTTTTCTGTATCTTTTCGACCAATCTTGATGAGTTTGTTCATTTTTCGTGACTTGGGCTCCTCAGGGTTGACGTTTATCTTTTCCATTTTCGCATCCAGGCACAATGCCTACAGTTTATCAATGCGTCCATCATTGATTCCGATTAGTTACAGTGAAATATTATGCCTTTGTCAGAGGGGTAGGTGTGTGTGTGTATATAATATATTAATACTTAGGTGTGGGTGGCATGGCTTGAAAGTTTAATTATCTAAACAAATTTTCAAAGGCGTTTACCTTTTATTTTCATTTTCAATTAAAATCAAAATTCTAATTGAGTATGAGACTTTTCAAATGTTTTTTCAAACTTATTTCGTTTATAGTGACCATGATATATACCAAGTGCTCCTAGTCCATAAATCAAATATCATAGTTATTGTTGGTGGCTGTAACAAGGTGGTATTGTCTTTTCAAATATTTAGGCCTATCTGAGTGGCGATAGTGGATTTTCTTCCATTCCATATTATCATCTTCTCTTCAATAATTATGAAACTCTCACTTTGGGGATACTCGAGTTATATTTCTTAAAACTCTAGATTTTCTAAATATTAAGGGGGCTACGGGAGCGAAGTGGTTACGCATGTTTTTCCCGATAAGATGGCGTAGTGTGTCATAAAAAATCAAGTAATTCAAAAATTTGCCAAGAGATGTCAGAATGGTAGCTAATAATATTTATTGCATTTGGTTGATTTTCATTGATCTTTTAACAATAAATACTTTATAAATGTTATTATATATTATGTATCTTTTATAAAAGCATAAAAATATATAAATATAGGCTAATACTATATCGGCTGTTAGACTAGCCTGCCATCTAATGCAAGAATGCTGAACTAATTTGACAGTTGATTTTTAAATAAATCATCTAAGCTTATTTTAAAATTTTTTTAATTAATATGTGATTAATAATAACAATAAATTCATTTTTAAATTTTAAAAAAATTAAAGATTATTGGGACTGATTGTTTTTTTTTTGTATTTGCTTGATAACAAAAAAATTAATTACGATAATTTTTTAATAAGTCATTAAAAAAATTATAGCTCGATGTCTCAATAATCTCTTATGAATTTAATTCATTAAAAAAAAAACCGCATTGAAAAATTTCTTATAAAAGTCTAGTTTTTTTTAAAGTATGTTTAGACGTCGCTCCTGAACCCCCTTAATTCATTTTAATAAACAATCTTTAAATAATAAATAAATAATTATCTAACACTTCAAAACAAAAGTTTAAATCACTTGTCAAAAAATCAGTGACGTCATTTCAGTTTTTGCTGGGGGGGGGGTTTACTTCCTGTGGTACTTAATTTATATTCATATAAACATATATATTTCAATATTTTTATTTATACCATCATCTATACTTATTTATAAAAATAATGTGAGCCATCAAAGCTGGTTATTCTTTGTGTATCTAATCCAGTTATATTTTTTTTGAAATTAACATTAAATATATTCAAAATATACATTCAAAGACTCTGAAAGAGAAGGGAAAGGGATAGCTTTTAAAATTAAATTTTTGTACTTAGAAAAAATACGAAGGACTGAACACTTAATAACCAAATCAATATAAAAATTTTGCGTTTGGAATTTTTATTGTAGTTTCGCTAAGAGAGGACCAGATAATTTCACCCTCATATAAGGAATTTTCCAAATCCAAAACAGAAAATAAATTTATTTTGATGGACATGATATAACATTAAAAATCTAAACACAAACAACTCAAATAATACAAAAAAAAAAAATGAATTCAATATTGAATTTTTCATTATTAATAGAAACAAATTTCAAATGTTATACATTAATGGACATAAAAGAATACAGAAAAAAAAGACAAACAATACTTGTATACATAATACATATATACATTTTCATTGATTTGTTATTGGATTGTTTGACGTGAAAATCCTCCAATGCTTGACAATTAACTTGAATAATTTCCAATTCCATTATTGCTTGTTCAAATTGGCTTCATAATTCAGATCTGCCCGTTTGCTAATGATTGGCGATTTATTCAATCCGTTGATGGAATCAATAAATGCTTTAATTGAAAAACACGTGCCATGCATATTTATTTTTTGAGACGATATCACAGAGACAGAGAGAGGGAGATTCATGTTTGATTCAAACATGAACCATCCATCCGCCACTCAAGGAAATTAACAATACCCACAACTAAAAAAATTAATTTCTATAGCTATGTGTGTTATGCGATAAAAATAATTGCTATCATCAGTAAGTTACATTAACATATATGGTTTTATAGCTGTTAATAAATGTTCAGGAATTAGTTATTTATTAAACAAGCCTACTAGTTAAATTATAGAACAGTCACCTGCAATTAACCTTAGAGCTTTGATATAAATAAATGTTCCTGGAGCATTTATCGTCATTAAATATTTGAGTATTGTTTGAAACCTTATGCGGAAACCTTATGCCAAAAAAAATTGAATAAAAAAACATTATTTTATTTAGTTTTAATCTAGGGGCCTATCTCCCTGGATCCCCTTGCTCGCTTTCGGCGAGCAAATGCATCAAATTTATTCTTGCTCAATGTTTGGAAATTTTGCGCCTTCAGCGAGCAATTGCAAAATATTGAAGTTATAAATATCCCTTTCTGACTCCGCTTCCTCTGACTCTGGTCAATCAGCGAGAGAGAGTGAGAGAGAGTGGTAAACAGACACATACAACTGAAGTGAGTGGCTAGCGCTTCATATATATTAATGTCAATGATAATCTATCTAATACTATAATCTAATCTAATACTATTAAACGAGCAATGTATAATATGTTTGTCTGTAAGCACATCAGTTCTCGGGTCTAACGGCTCTAACGATTTCTTTCAAATTTTAAATATATACTATTTTCGGTACGAAAATGAAATCATCTTTATGAAAATTCGGGTACTTACTGATGTACTTTTTTAGTTTTTTGCACTTTTCTCGAAATTCCCTTAAACGATTTCTTTCAAATTTTAAATATACACTATTTCTGGGATAGAAAACAAAGTACCATTGATATCATCTTTGAAAAATCTCGAGTACTAGTACTTTACTGAAGTACTTTTTTAGTTTTTCCAATTTTCTCAATAATTCGCTCTGATTTATTTCAAATTTTAAGTACCATTTCAAGGTTTTGTCTTTGGGATACTCCGATTTTTTTCTGAGGTCTAATACTTTTTTAGTTTTTTTCTTATTTTATATAAAAAAAAAACAAAAAAAAACACCGAGCTCCCGGCACTTTAATAATAACGGAACTAAAGCCCTAGTTTTAGTTAATGGAAAGCGAACAAACACAAATTAATCTCGCGAAATCTTTTAAAAATAGAAGATAAATACCAAATATTGTAAATTTTCTCCTAATTTGCTCTAATATGAATTCGAATAGAAGAAAAATAGCAAATTATATTAATTAATCAAACAAATATTGTAAAATATAATTTCCCTTTAGGACCTAAATAGATTCAAAAGATCATTTATTTTTAATATTAAAATTCAGAAAAAAGTTAAATAGGTGATTCTAAAATTAAAAAAAAACTTTTAAAAAGTCCTCTTATAAATCACACTTTCATAGATTGCATGAAAATGCTTTTGTCTCACATTTTCACTTGTTAAAAAAAAAATCAACAAGAACAAATCTTAACAAGGAGGTCATCTGTCGCAAGATTTCATCTTAGATAAAAAAAAAAGGTTGCAGATTGTGTAATTTGATGTTGAGAGAGTGAGTGGGAGAGAGAGATGACAAGATGGGAGTGTCAATAGGCTTGTTGGACAAGGCAGCCGATGCTCAGATGAGCTGGATATTGGCCACATTTCAAAGGGATTCCATCTCTCTGCAGATATATATACAGTGACAGCCTGCGGTGCTGTGTACATCCAATTGGACCTGAGGGTGTCCACCCCATTGGGACTCAGCAAGGCGCCTAACAAGCCACATTGAGGCCATAAATCATCCACAACCGCCAGTCTCTGGCCTACCTAGCCACTACACACCTATAGTCACCGCAATCAAAAACATAAAAAAAACTATTAAGAAGTACAAATTTAACAGGGCCAACTAAAACTTTCTTTTTATTTTATAAAATATAATTTATCATCCTTCTATATAAATCACTTACAGGTCTATTCTCTAAGCAAAAACTTTAACTTTTAATATCTGAAATCAGCGTTAATTCATTTTAACACCTTGCCTCAAATATTTTTTTTTTATCTATAGGCTTATATAATGGAAAAAGAGAATAAAAATTCGAGTAAGGTTAGTTTTGGGCTTAATTGCGGCAGTCATATTGCTAACTTCATGTCAGGTTGCCAATTTATCACTAATAATCCCAAAAATATTACTTTCAATTGCCACCTTCACTTGAGATCGCTCTGTGGAATAAGGCAGTCTTGAGTTTTCAAGGCTTCCTTGAGTCTTTTCCCTAAGATAAGGCTTTGATTATGAATACGGGTATTAGACTTTAACAATACTTATATTTCGAGATTTCGAGGCATATTTATTTATATCAGTTGATATTCAAATGATTTAAATAAATTCATCAAACTGTCTGTGGACCGAACCCACTTCCCTTGGTTTTTAGCTTATCAATATTGATATGTCACAACATCTTTAAACTCTCGGGCCCAGGGGGGGGGGGGAGGGAAATTCACACCATATAGTTATTAATAAAAGTATTTTAAATTTACAGTTAATTAAAATTAATTTCCCATGGAGAGAGATTTTTGTTTACCAATTTTCCTAATAATTCCAAGTGAATATTCAGCAATTATCTTTTGGCCAAGTTAATAGCTATTTCTGAAGATGCAAATCAGAGTGGAATTTTATCCAGAACACTGCTCTCTCTCTCTCTCTCTCTCCATCTTGGCTTAATTCATATTTAATGTGATTAATTATTCAGTTCTGTTGTAGATGAGCGCATTGTGCCTAATCCTCTTGACATGTTGTACCGACGAGAGAGAGAGAGAGAGACGATGCTGATAATTCCTTTCTTAAGGAGGTATTCAGGTCCGCTTCGAGGAAATTCCAGAAGGAATTTAGACAACAAGAGCATAGAAGCAAGTCTGTCACTCAGATGATCATAAATTCTGTCTTATTTTCGAAGGGAATTATAAAGTATCAACCCTAATTCTAATATTATTTGATTAATCTAGATTATTAAACTCCAGAAATTAAAAATTTTTCATTTCTTTCTTATAAAATTGAAATAACACAAATTGACAGGGGAGTTAATTATTCATAATAAAAGTGTAAAATGGCTGTTATATATTTATCGTAAGGGAGGTAGATGCGCAGCCAGGAGAATAAAAAATTATAGAATATTTATACAATATATTACAATGTGTATTGCTTAACAAACTTTGTCCCGAAGAAGGACGCGATTGGCGTCCGAAAAGTAGACCAAAAGAATTTAAATAATTTTTTTTCTCTTTTAATTTTTATTCATTTTGAATAATTTCTAGTTGAGAAAAGGTCTTGGATCAATAATTAGTTCCTTTTTTTAAGTCTTTTCCGCATCTTTACCCATATATACTGTACTTATTATAACTTATTTATGATAATATAGGTTTATGCGATATAGTCTAAATGATGCAGGCACGATTATTTACGGGAAAATTAATTATCTGTTTATAAAATACGTTTTATAGAATAGGCCACTTAGTTTTCTAGATTAATTACGGTACTTTAAAAAAATGCTACTACATATTTGGAGAGTCATTCTGATAATAATTTTACAAAAGACAGGATAGATTACAGATACAGTTGGTGTGAATCCAAAAATAATATAATTTTTTGTAATAATAGCCTATAGATGAAAATACAATTATTTCTTTTGCTCAGACCCACATCTTGTGGATACGTGGATGGCGACTACGAGCTGCCCGAGCTGGGACAGGCAGTCCAGTTCTTTAAATGTCTGCCTCTTCCTTCCTCTTTTAAACAGGCGTCAGACCCTGAGACGGGCCGGCCTGTCCAATTTCTTCTTGTCGTAAAAACGTATGATAGAGTTGGAGGGAAAAAGTGAGATCTGCCGACCCCGCATCACGGGACAAGACGAGGAAAGAAGAGATGAAAATACAATTTTTCTTTTGTATCCCTGTCAGATACTTTTTCAGTGCTAACTAAGGAATTTTACAGATTTTACAGTTGAACCCCCAATATATATATTAATTACAACGGTTATCGTCTAAAGTCTTATATGGCCTGAGTTGCCAAAAAGACTGTGTTAATGTGTGTGTGAGTGTGAATGAGAAAAAAGTGTGTATGTTTAAAAAAAAAAAAAAAAAAAAAATGATATATTTACTGAAAATCTGTAAAATTTGATTTCTATATTAGCCCTGAAGTAGTAAGAAAAGGGCGTATGAAACGTCGGCGATAGAAAAATAAATTCTTTTTTATTCACACCTAAAATTTGTTCTGTCTTGAATGGTCCAGAGATAATTTTACTTTCTCTTATCCTCTAATCCCATATACAAGATAGGAATCATGACTACGATTCTACTTAATTAAAAAAAAGCTTGTATCAAAGCATATTACACAAACAAAAATAAGAAAAAAAGTTATGTGATGAGAAGTTAGTCACTCCATAATTTTTTTCTTTTTTTACACATTAAGGAAACCTTGACACTGAAGATATTAAAATTAATAATTGTCACCGAGATGCAGCAGGAGCATAAGGGGATATTAATTGCAGCAAGCAAGAGAGAGAGAATGGGGGTGGTGGTGGTCCAGGGTCCAGGCGTGTGTTTGATAAATGCACGTCTGCTCCGAAAGCCGCCGCCGCCGCCGCCTACAAATTGTCTATGCAAATGACCCCCTGTTTATTAATGCGATGTATAGTAGGCGCTGCGCGATCTACCCGGTTGAAATTTGTCAAATTTGTCTTTGCTTTCGACTTTGATCTATTTTATCTCCTCTCTTTCTTAATATTTAATATTTCACTCCTCTTAATAAAAAAAAAAAAAAAATTTAAATTGGATTTTACTCCTAATGGATTAATGAATTATAGATATGTAGAGTCATTTCAAAAATAAATTTTCCCATTTCAAGTTTTTATTTTAATGAATCTCAATACTCGTTTGGATTTTATTTTAATTACAATCAGCAAGGAATAATAAATAAAATGTCAAATCAATGATTTATTAAAGACAACAAATACCTGTAAGTATTGGTGTGCGAATGTATTCAATATAATTCAGTCAATAAATTACTACTACTACTTTTCTTTTGGGATATATAATATGCCTTTTAGAGATGAAGCATTTCCAAATTTAAACATTGATTCAGTTCTCAAAGTGATCAAAATTTGAAGGAATTAAAGAGCGTGTTGTAAATGAAAGGAGCAGGCAGCCTCTCTGTTAGAGTTTTATTTCTTCGAGACTATTTGGCAGCCTTTCATCTATTATTCAAAGTGATCAAATATTTTTCTCTCCATCACCTTTAAACAAATATCAAATTTTTACAATATATGTCGACTAATTTTCAAAATTTCAATTATATATAACGCTGGCCTGAGGATGCTTTGTAAGCGAAATCGATCGCCAAGAGATTAAATTTTATATTATATTAAATATCTGACGTCTTAATTAATTTTTTTAATTTAATTAACCTACCTATTTGATCTAATTTCTTTAAAATAATTTAATTGGAAAATGAAGAGTAGCCTTTATTGGCCCAGAATATTTATTAAACATTCTTGACGTTTTGGGAACTAAACATCACCCATCTTTGGGACAAATTAGATAATCGACAGAATATAATAAATAATCTCGGCAGAAAGTATACTTTTAATCATTTACTTCATAAAACTTCTACCATCTTCATAAGACTTTTAAGAATAATTAAATTTAAATTAATTTAATAAATATTTAATGTAGTTTTAGTAAAAATGTCTACATAATCTAAAGAAAAAATATAAATCTGGTGTGATGGTGGCACAGCACACAAATTTATCTTACCTTAGGTATTCGAAAGTTGTGTTCTGTGCTTGTCACACCAGATTTGGTATCTAAATGGCTTAAATAAAATCATTGGACTGCCTGGGGTCCGAACCCGCGACTTTTGGTATTCGATGTTAGCACGCTAACCCCTACACCATGTAAAATTTATAAAAGTAGGTAAATATTCATCTTTTGTTACCATGGCAACCATTTTTGCTATCTTCTTATAAAACACAAGAGTAAAGTGTGCTTCAGAAGATTTAAAAGGCAAAATGAAAATAACTTATACATTTTAAAGAGCATCTAAAAAATAATTGATTTATGAATTTTAAACAAAATCGTTGAAGCGAATTTTGAGAAAATCGAAAAACACTGAAAAAGTGCATCAGTAAAGTATTTTTTAGCCGATTTTGTTCAAAAGTTTCATTTCCCGTGTCAGGGAGGTACCTAACTTAGATATTAAATTTCAACATCCTAGTCTTTTCGTTTTTCAGATGTTTTGTTTAGAGACACATACACAGATAGACCATGTTGCGAAAACCACTTTTTTGAACTCGAGAAGACCGTTTTGGGGTAACGTGTAAAGTAACAAAACGTGTATATCCATCAAAATCTCGACATCGAATTTTTGACATAAATCCATTACTTTATCTCTATACAGTATATATACATACATAGATAAGAGAAAGTAAAAATGAATTTTTTCATATAGTCCGGATCGGTACGAAAATCCCTCGAAAATTTTTTTTTTAATGGTAACTATCTAAACTTGAGTGAATTACAATTTATAATACTGGTATTTACTTAACAACACTAAAAGTTAATGATTCCTTATATAAGTCAAATCAATATTCGAGATCTTGTTATCTCTGAATGATTGATGGATTGTTTTATTGATAAGAGTCGCCCAACCTTTTGCGATGGACTCCTGTCTCTCCTTTGAAATAAGTCATTTTGAGAAATGGTCTAGATTAGAAATTCGTTGAATATGTAATACGATTATATGAATTATTCGCCTGGTTTCCTCCCCCTCCCACCTCCACCCTCTGGGGTCATCTGTAGGTCGGTTAGGCCGTTGTTTCCCAAAAGACGAGATCTTATCATACATACATCGTATAAACATATGTCATCACTGATGTGATCGACAAAATTAAATTCAATTAATCTTTAATATTTGTGGTTTGAGACTTTAATGCGTCTTAGTTTTTTTTGCCCTTGCCAGATTATTTTGAATAATTATTTTAGAATTTTCGCACCAGCAATTTCAATTCGTATAATTAAAATAAAATAATCAAAACATATATTATACGTTTTGAGAGTCAACTCATTACGCTAGCTCTGGAAACTAATTGTAGCTTTCAGTTTTTTTTTTTTTTTTTTTTTTTTTTTTTTTTTTAATTAATATTGTCAATGTTATCTATAACTATTTAAAAAAAAATAAAAAAAAAAGAGAAAAATTATTATTAGCTACATTAGCTATAATAAATTTCTCCCGAACTCGAATCTGATTCATCAGTCCTTCAGTTATTTAAATGTCTGTCTCTTCCTTCCTCTTTTCAACAGGCGTCAGACCGTGCGACGGGCCGGCCTGTCCTATTTCTTCCGGTCGTAAAAACGTATGATAGGGTTGGAGGGAAAGAGTGAGTTCCGCCGACCCCGCATTGCGGGACAAGGCGAGGAGAGAAGAAGAAGAAGAAGAAGAAGAAGATTTTTTTTTTTTTTTTTTTTCCCCCCCCCCCCCCTTCCCCGGGGGGGGGCCCCCCCCCCCCCCCCGGGAGAAGAAGATTAATCACATATTAATTAAGAAAATTTTAAAATAAGATTGGTAGATATATTTAAAAAAAATTATGTGTCAAATAGTTTAGCACTCTTGCAAAAGATTGCAGGCTAGTCTAACAGCCGGGATACTATTAACCTACATCTGGCTTATATTTATATGTTTTTATAAAAATACATAATATTTAATAACGTTTATAAAGTATTTCATTGTTAAAATATCAATGAAAATCAACCAAATGCATTAAATATTATTGGCTACCATTCTGACATCTCTTGGCAAATTTTCCTAATAGATGTTTTTTTTTCTGACTTACTTTTTAAGACACACAACCACCTCTTATCGGGAAAAACATGCCTCCTGAACCCCCTTAAGCAATTTGATATCCAAATCATAAAATCATCGAACTGCCTGGGATCCGAACCCTTATATTTATACCCTTGGTATAAAAGGCCAGCACGCTAGCAACTACACCAAGGTCCGATAGCCACCTCTTTTTACTTTCTTAATATATATTAAGCAGTATATTCCCCAGTTGGAAAAATAAAAAAAAATTTCCTGATCTGTGGGTTGCATATCTATACCTCTAATCAGTACCAATCTGTATTTTATAAAAATATTAAAAATCTCTAACGGATACCACTATTTATTATTTTATTATCTTTTAAAGATTCATACTGTTTTGAGAGCCAAATAAGTTTTTTTTTTTTATATTCTGAATACATTTGGAATTTATTAAAAACGATTAAATAACATTCATTGAACCCAAGTAAATCAATATAAAAAAAAAAAAAAACTCCGTTGTTTAGATATATACACTCGTTTGTGGAAGGAAGGTCAATTCGTTTTAGAGCTTCTTACTTAAATAAACGGTATTATTTATTTTTATTCCAGGCATCTTATGTATATTAATTAGAGAGAAAATTTGGTGTAACGACACAAACTTCCTCTTACCTTCGGTAATTGAAAGTTGTGTTCTGTGCTTGTGACGCCAGATATTTTGAGTCTAGATTTATTTAATTTCCGCCGATATATTAGAATTCAAGATGTAAAATTTATAAACTTAGAAAAACATATATACTAACATATTTGTTATCATGGCAACCATTTTTCATTATCTTTCTTATGAAGTATAAGAGTAAAGTTTGCTTCAAATAATTTTGAGAAAAAAATAAGAATATACATTTTAAAGAACATCTAAAAAATAAATGAATTATTAATTTCAATCAACCTTGTTATAGTAAATTTTAAGAAAAACAAAAAAAACTAAAAAAGTACATTAATAAAATACTAGTATTCTTTAGACGATTTTATTCAAAATCCTAGAAGAGCCTACGAAATGGATACTTAGTTAAAGTATAAAATTTCAGTATCCGGATGCTTTTTGAGTTATTTCGTTAATCCACATTTTTTGATATTTCACTTTAAATTCATTAAATTTATTGTGTTATTGTGTCCGATTCATTCGTACTCTTTGTGTGTTTGTGTTTTGCTTATACAGAGCACGACACTCCATGTCATTGTATTATATTTACCTATATACGTTTTTTCACTTCCAAGTATCGTGTTATCCCTACAGACAATCGGACCACCCAAATTTATTGTGAAAACAACTAAAATTCAAAAAAAGTGAAAATAGAAATACAAGCCTTGTTTATTTATTGTTTTGAGAATTTTTAAATTTTAATTAGTTTTAATTAATTATGGGCCCCTTGACCTATGGCTCAGAGGTAGAGCATTGGCTTCTGATACCAAAGGCATCCCGTCTCATGTGACAAAAATTTATTTCAATTGGATTGGTAGCCAATCCATCTTAGAGTGGGTATCTGCAAATTATTGTTATATTTTTGTATGAACCGATATGTTTATATCTAACTAACAAGTAAGCAAAATTAACAATTTATCGTCCTGAAGAAGGGAGCGATACGTTCCCGAAACGTCGACGAGTTTTTTATTCTTTGCTGGCTGCCTCCTTACATTTACCTAATCCTAATAATTACCACTTAGCCATCGAATTTCTTCTTCTGAAAGATTATCCTCTTTATCTGTAAATATAAAGTGGTACTAGGACGAAATAATATGATATTAATCTATGTATATTTTTTAAAAGGTTAGTTTTTATTATTTCGTTCCAAAATAAATAATCTACATATAAATAAGAAAAAAAAAGTGAGATGCCCACGTGTCGTTTTTTGGAAAACCCAACACACGTGCTGAGTCTACCTCCCTCTCAGTTTTATGGTAATTGTGTCGAATGCTAATCCTGGGCTGGAGTGACCCCAGGAGTCGGTCGGGTGGTTCACCCAGAAAAATAACCCTGAGTTATATAAGAAAGAAAGAACTTTTAGGGAGAGGGCATCTCTCTCACTCTCTTGTGGAAATGCATGGAAATGGACCGAGACATGCTGATTCGATTAGGCTAATCGGATATACATACACATACATATATACATTCAAACACAAGCACAGTGACAGAGAAGGTGAGATAATCTCGTTCTCTATTGGAGACAATAGAGAGCAAATTATTTCAACTCGGGGGACAATAGGAAGAATTTTTTTGATTGGATCTCCATCTGAATATTGAAAAATATATCTTTAGAAAGAATCTATTATAAATACAGAGCATAATTCAACCCTATGTTAAAAAAAAGGAAAATTTCATTTTTATTAATTGGAAAAATCTCATTCATTCCCTATACATTAGGTTTTAATTGGCTCCCAGTGTGTTGCCGGCCCGAGTAAAAATGAATAAAAATGATCGAGGGATCCACACGCCCGCAGCAGGTCTGCATAGTGAACCTTTAGGGTCACACAGGGATACACACGCCCGCACCAGGGACACACAATTTTCTTCTGGTTACTTTCGATCTACCGTGTGTGTCCCGGGTGCGTGCGCGAGGATCCCAGTGTGTCCCTAAAGGTTCACTATGCAGACCTGCTGCGGGCGTGTGGATCCTTCGATCATTTTTATTCATTTTTACTCGGGGGTGGTTTTAATTGTCTGCCTTCTGACATAACACAATTGTTGCATACAAGATATTTTTTATTATGCCACGTCTTGAAGATGAATCTCGTTTAGTCCCCAAAACGTTAGTAATGAATATAAAAAGGCTTCATTAGCCTTCCTCCAATTTTTTAATACTAAACTCCCTGACCCCAGAAAATCTTATGCGGATTACATATCGAAAAGATAGTAAATTTTTAAAAAATTTACTGACAATAAGTGAAATTTTTTGATAATGAATTGAATTGTAATTTCAATCCTGGATTTTATTTTTAACACATATGCAGGTCTACTCTCTAAATGAAAATAAACAAATATGTGTTAAAAAGTAATATAAAAACAATCAGCGTTAAAAAATGCTATTCAAAATCACTTCCTTGCCTCAAATAGCTATTCTGTAAACAAAAATTTTACAGCCAAAGTTAAGTAAATAGTGTTAAAAATTAATGTCATGTCTAGGGGGTGCCATTAATATTTTAACGTCGTGTTTATAATAAAAATGGCGTTCTTAACCTAAAAAGTAAGATTATGAATTTGATAGCTTTGAAATAAAAGCATCATGTTAACGTCGCTGTTAAAACTTTGTTTAGAGAATAGCATTTTTTTAACGCTGATTGTTTTTACATTACTTTTTAACACCCATTTATTTATTTTAAATTTTAACGTCTGTTTTTAGAGAATAGACCTGATGATTTTAAAGGCTAAACAAAGGGGGTGGCATAGAATGAATGGTGCAAGCCAAAATATCGTGTCATTTAAATCTTATATTAGTAAGAGCTTAATGGACCGAAAATGTTGGAATTAGGGGCTGATGGTTTAAATTTATACACTCATTGTTATTGACTAAATCACTTAGAGGGGTCATATTACTTAGATTGAGAGGGGTGTCTTTATTGTAGTTAATAGTCAATGATTTTGCACTTTTAGAAAAAGATAAATAGAAAAATCCCTATAGGAGCCAGTTGAAACTAGAAGGATTTCAATGTTTGGGTCATTTTAAATAAAATAAAAATTGAAAGACAACACCAACTCAATCGCCCATCAAATACACACCGTTTTCAATGTTGTTTAAATTTTAAATACAGTATTATTAATTTCATTTATTTTTTTATAATGCATAAAGCCCAATTACCATATTTATAAATTATTTATTTATTTATTATTTATTTTGGCTGTTGGCCAGAAACCATCCGGCCATCCACTTTTTACAAGACTTTAACCGTATATACAAATACGGAACAAGAAAAAATACATGGTTACAAAAAAAACTTCTTACATGAAAAAACATTATAGCAAAAAACATAATTAGAGAAACATTGTTATTTAGACTTTTTCGATTGTTGTTGTTAGTCCTAAATCGGTTTTCTAAATATATAAAAAGAAATTCTTACCAAATTTCAACTCTTAATATTTATATTAATCCATCATCCACTGCAGCCAAAGTTTTAAATGGAAATTAAATAACTTGGAAAATGTTCTTTTGTCCCTTTAAAATTTTGTAACTCATCAACGGAACAATTTCTTGGTAAGATCATAACAAATTCTTATAGGAAATTTAACGCTCTACAAAAAAGGTCTTCAATGATTTTTGGGTTACTCTACTGGTTCAAGAGTTATTTGAGATAAAAAAAAAAAAAAAAAAAAAACCATGAATTTGACATAAACTTCAACTTTGACCTTAAATAACTTTTGAACCATAAGAAGAACCCAAAAATTACAGGAGACCTTTTTTGTAGAGCGTTAAATTTCCTATAAGAATTTAATATTAAGAGATGAAATTTGGCAGGAATTTTTTTTCTGTATATTTGGAACCCATTGTCGAACAAGTCCAAAATAAGGACCACCCTAGTGACCAGTCACCAGTCATACGAGATGTTTTATGAATATTTGGCAAAATTAAATCGATATTGACACTCTACTCGTGAAATGACACGTATGGAAATATTCTTTTCTTTCTTTCTTCGATTTGATTTTTTCCTCATTGTTCTTGCATATTCTTTGACACTTATTGGCTTCCCTGAAACAAAATTACCATAATCCCCCCAAGACGAGTGTCCCATGTGTCCTTTGGGGCCGCCCTCGGGGGCGAAGCGCCTCGTGTTACGGACGTCATTGATCTTGTACCGATACACACTGGAACATTCTTTTAATAGACTCAATTCATCACTTGATTTTTTTTCTTTCTTTTCTTTTTTTTTTTTTTTAACTACCTCTCTTGTTAAACATTCCAAATGAGGGAATATCTCTTTTTCTTTTCATTAACAAAAGATAAAAAAAAATTTCCGAAAATATTTTTAAGAACAAAATTCTTTACACCATTCTTTTTAATATGCCAAACTTGGAAAGATAAATCAAAAGGTTGTTTTAAATGAACTAAGCAAATAAGAGAAAATATATTTTTCTTTAAAAGAAAGAAGAAGCATCAAAATAAAAGTGCAGAATAAAAAGAAAATCTGGTCTGACTGATCCACAGCACTCAAGTTTCTCTTACCTTTGGTAAGAGAATTTTAAGAAAATCGAAAAAACTGAAAAAGTGCATCAGTAAAGTACTAGTACTTTTAGGCCGATTTTGTTCAAAAGCTTATTTTTACCCTTTGGGAGGGTGTCTAACTTATAAATAAAATTTCAACCTTCTAGGTCTTTTCATTCTTGAGATATTTGATCACTGACACACAGACAGACAGACTATGCTGAGAAAACCACTTTGTTTGAATTCAGGGGACCTCAAAACGTCAGGAGCGTATAAAAGAGGGGGGGGGGTCGGGATCCCCTCCAAATTATTAAAATCTATATACATATATACGGGTATATAGCCAATATCCATATTTTTATTTGAAAAAGTGGGTCGCATAAATAAAAAAATAAAAAAAAAAAAAATGAAATATATTAATATAATAATCAATTTTTTAATAAAACTTTCGCCTTTGAAAGGGCCGGGCCCCTCGGGCTTAGGTAAAACAAAAAATTTGGATTAAAAAAAAATTAAAGAAAATTTGTTTCTGAGCGGGCCGGGCCCCTTGGGGCTCAGGTGAAAACGAAAAAACTTGGATTAAAAAAAATTTAATGAAAATTTGTTTTTGAGAGAAAGCCCGGGCCCCTCAAGGATGAGGTATATCCGGTATTTTAAAAATATTTTTGTGTATGGGGGGGGGGTATTTAAAAATGAGGTTGGGGCCCCTTTCCCGAATTATTTGAATAGACCCCTGAAATCATGCTAAAAATCGCAAAATTCCTATAATTACTTTTTAATGAGTAGAACAAAATAGCAGGGTGCTCCGGTATAAATTGCATTTTTAAGGACCACCCTAATATTCTCATTTTGCCCTTGAAATCTTTTGAACCATACTTTACTCTTGTACTTCATAGGAAAGAGAAATGGTTGCCAACAGAACAAAAATATTTTTTTGTTTATAAATTTTACATTTTGAATTCAAATGTACCATTCGAACTTTCGGAAACTAAATATATGTCCACACAAAAAATCTGGTGTGACAAGCACAGAACACAACTTTCAATTACCGAAGGTAAGAGAAAGTTAGGTGCTGTGCGACCAGTCAGACCAGATTTTTTTAAATTATCTTCAACTTCAACAATACTTGTCAAAAATGTCTTTTACTTTTTTTACACACAGCTCTTATATAAATCTTATTGATGTTGTATATCAGTTTTTTTTTTAGTTTTAGAAGTAAAAATGCCGAATCAAGATGAACATTGGTCTTTCTAAAAGAGAAAGAAAGAGAGGGTCTGAGGGCGAGGCGATTTCTATCGAGAGCCCCGCCCCGGCCAAGGGTTGACAAAGTCATCAGATAAATAAGGGCTGAAGCATTATTTCCTGGCTGGAACAATAGCGGGGAGCTTATATAAAAAAAAGGAGAGAGTTAGAGAGAGAGAGAGAGAGAATAAAAAAAACACTTTGTCTTGTAATGGTGCGTGCGCGTGCACGCACGTGACCTGAGGAAGTACCGGATATGACCGAAATCTTCACGGTCCGTGTATGTGTGTATGTGTGTGTGTCGTCCTCAAACCTAAACTTAGTATCTTGGGAATTAATTTACAAAGAATAGAGGGTGTATGTGCTATGTAATGGACAAAGGGCGAACCAACATTAAGACTCGCAGGATCTTCCGGAACGACAAAATAATCTCCGTTTTGCTAGGAAATTACATCAGCATGTTAGATAATTAATGTTGAAATGTGAAATCTTCAACAAATTAAATTTTAATTGAAATTTAAAAAATTGAAAAAGATAATTAATATTCCTTTTTTTTTTGTTTTTGATAAAAGACTTAAAAATTAAGTCTGCAAAGTCTCAAACATGCTAAGTAAAACAAATAATATTAAAACTCCCATGACATAGATCTAGGTTCGCTTAAAAATCAAATAGCAAACAATTCAACACTAAATAACGCAACTTGTGCTATAAAAAGCACAATTAATTGTCCAGAGAAAATCATATTGTATAATAATTTATAACTTCGTCGTTTTCAGGGCCGTATTTCTAAATAGGCTAAGTAGGCTGCAGCCTAGAGTGACAACAAATTTGTTTAGGGGCGGCAGTTTGTCAAAAGTTAAATAAAATGAAGTATTTCAGACGTAAATAATATTTTCCTTGCGAATTTGAGAATATATGTTACATGTTATGTTATATACATGTTTGTTATATAAAACAAATGTATTTTCTTCTGAAAAATAAGAAATAGAATAGAAAATAAGAATAGCACAGCAGTCCATCTATGTTAATTATTACAACTAAAAATAACATTGTCGATGAATTTGGAACTAAACTATGGGTCTAGCCAGAGGGGGGCAGGAGGCCAATGCCCCCCATGGCTTGCCCTGAAAATTTTTTATCTATTAAAAACAAATATAGGCCTATACTTTTCCAATTGGAATTTTTTTTTTTTAATGACCTTATATAAAGAAAATAATTAATTATAATTATATTTAATAAATAATTAATAATCTATGTTTATTTTAATTGCAAACCCTCCCCTCTCGTTCTAACTAACGGTTGCCCCCCCCCCCACCCACCTAACAAGATGTCTAGCTACGCCCATAAACTAAACACTTATAAATTTTCTTTAATTTGAATTTCAATGACAGGAATTTTTATATTAAGTAAAAAAATTCCATATCAAATGAATTAATTTTTAAAGCCATAACACATTGGTAGTAACTTGCTTCTTGTGCTAGGCGTCATGGAGTCGCTTCCGGTGAAAATTATTCTAATTTATATTGAATTCCAATTAAGTTAGAAAAATAGGTACAATGGTCTAAATTGCCTTAAAAAAGTTCTTAAATAAATAAATAAATTCTAATAAATAGGGCGGATCACCATTCGGCTTATCATTTCACAGGTGAAATTCAGTTTAAAGTCACATTTGTGACATTCTTTGTGATCTTAAGCTGAATTTTACCTGAAGAGAGCCACATAATAAGTGGTAATAACGTTGTAAATTTTACAAATAAGCCACAGTTAAACCCAAGTTTATTAAGTGGTATGAACCACTAGAAAGTTTTATTTAACAAGACATGTGAGTGTTTTTTATTTATGAGGCCAAACATCCCATGGCCCCCGGGAATCGAACCCAGGATCTCGAAAAATATTTAGCACTAGAAAGTTTATTATTGTACTTATTACTGCCAGCAGAGAAACAAAAGGTTTAAATTTTCGACGTTTCGGGCGCTTGTTTCCAAAGCAAAAATTATTAATAATTATCTAATTTATCTCTAATATCTATTTATATGACTTAAATTACGAAAAAAGAAAATAAGATCCCAAGAGCATAGCTAAAATATTATTTTAATAGGCTCTCTCTTTCTCTTCTAAAAATGTTTGAAGAGAGAATGAAAAAAAAATGTCTGCTAAACTTTTTATTTTTTGTTAAAAATGCCAAAAAATTTTTCTTTTTCTTCAATTACTATGTACTATCTGAATATTTAAAGTAATCATCTTTACTTTTATAAAAAATTTTTTCCAACTCAAGACTAGATTCCTTACATGGAGGGATGAATATGCATAAATACTTTTAGCTATTTTTTTAAAGCCGAGTATATAAAAGAAAAAGTAAAGTATACTTGGGCTTTAGATATTTATGTTCCTGTTATATTCAAATAAACACTCCTTAGGTAAATTATTGTAATTTTATAATAAAGATAAACAAATCAGGTTTTAGATGGATATAATTTTTAATAATATGTTGGTTTAAAAAAAAATATATTTCACCTCGGCGACCCGAAATTCACAATTCATCCTAAACAATAGACAATTCTAAAATATTATTATTATTATTGCTTGGAAGTTACAATAGATTTTGAAAATTGAATTGTCGAAAAATGTAGTGTATTTTATTTATCAGCTAGTCCAGGTAAGCAAGAAAGAGAGGCAGGTTAGTATATCTGTCTCTCTGTGTGTGTGGGTAATTCATGGACGTGTGGCCCGCGGGGGGCACCGCCCCCCACCGGGAGGGGCTGGCCCGCCTGGCGGGAGGGTGTCGTACCGCTAATGGTTATTATCCCGAAAACGAATCATGCCCTTTGAAAAATGATAATGCTTCTCTTGTCTGTCTCTGTGTATGTGAACGCGCGAGTATATGTAGGCCTATATGTTGTGTACATATGTAATATAATAAAAAATATATATATTTGTTTTCACTTTTTAAAATGGGATATTTGTGTAAATTAACAAATGAAGGAATATTTATCATCCGTAGTTGGTTTGATAATTTTGATATTAAGATTGAAAGAATTTTTATATTGCGTTATAAATATCAAGAATGTGGAAGAGGGTTAATTTTTTATTCAGAAAAAAAAAAAGTAAAATTATTTCAATTTTTTTTTTTTTTAGAAATTAATTATCCAATAGATGCTTGCAATTTCAAACTGTAAACTTGACAGTTTATTTTTAGATTTTTGAAGTGAAACTCCCTTATGCTCGGTAGACCAAGTTTGTTTCAGGCTCCCCAAAAGTGGGACTATTTTTTTTTTCAAAATTTTTTTAAAAAGTTTGAGATTTTTAAGACCCGAAAAAATTTAGGGACAGACAATATAATATATATACAAGTATAGTGTCTATATATATACCTAGTATAGTATATATTTATAAAAAATAAATGATGACAAAAAATCAATTTCAAGTAAATTTAATTGAGTACTTCCTCTTTGGGGCAGTGATATTTTAATCTTCCTCAATTGTCTAAAAGTTTGTAGTTGGCTCAATTTAAATAAAAGTGGAAATATGGATGGAGCCTCAAATGTCGAAAAGTAAGTGTTTTTTTTTCTAAATATATGAAAATTAAAAAAAAAAAAAAACTCTTGTTTAGTTTCAAAGGTTTATTAAAGTAAAATTAATATTTTCAATGGCCTTTTCGACATTCATTTGTCATCATCATAAGTGATTTTACAACTTGTAATATCTTGAACGTACCATCTAATGTTCTCATAATTGACTGTACCGGAATATTTAATCTATAAATATTATAAATACTACCAGGGGCGTATATAGAAATTTTTTTCGAGGGGGGGGGCCTGAACTCAAAAATTTTTCTGCGGAAAATATTTTTTTTTTCAAACTACATTTTTTTCACACGAAATTTTTTGCGGAACATTTTTTCTTTTGCGGAACCAAAGTTTTCCATCCTGGGGAAAAATTTTTTTTTTTTGGAGACACGAAATTTTTGCTGCCCCGCGGAACATTTCCCCTTTTGCGGAACCGAAGTTCCTGTACAGGAAAAACTTTTTGCGGAACTATTTTTTTTCGCGCTCCGGGGCCAATCAGACATTTCAGGGGGGGGGGGGGGGGGCGAGCCCCGCTGATGTCTGTATATCCCTAGGTATGTATATGTGTGTTTGGGAAATTTCGAGGGGGGGGGGGGCCGGGCCCCCTCGGCCCCTCCTTATATACGCCTCTGGATCCTACGGTAGATAGTTTAAATTTCATTTTTTTTTTTTGAGAAAATGATAATTTTTTTTTTACAATTATTAATCATGAAAATATTGTGAATTGAAATTATACATTAGGTTATGTGTTTTAAAATTATTAGTTCTATACGTATTTCGAGATTTAGTGTGTCATCTTTAGAAGATATCATTAGTCTTGTATAACTTCTGAAGATGACACACCAAGTGTCGAAATACGTATAAAATTAATAAAACACTTTTGAAACACATAACCTAGTGTATAATTTTAATTCCCTATATTTTTTTACACTTAATCTAATCCTTTTAGAAGAAAGTTATTCTAAAATACCAAAAAAATCCCTAATTCTTTTCAAAAAAGAAAGAAATTTCTATATCCTGTTGTTTTTGCCTGGCGTTTAGTACACGAAGACCCACGCCTTGTCCCCACCCATCACATTGTTTTCACCTGGCATGAAGCCATCACCTAGCATTCCAAACCGGGTGTGGTTTGGGTTTATGGACAAAAAATACACACACACACACACACATATATATATATATATTACTAAAAAAAATGGATATTATAAACATATGTAACAGAAAATGAAAAAAATAATTTATTTCTATCTCATAATTTTCCTCTTCCAATCATGGACAGCGAATCCCTTCTATTTTCTCAGTCGTATCTTTAATCTTAATCATATTATCGGTAATTTTCGTAGGAGATGAATAATAACTCAAAGAAAAAAGTAGAGATAAGTTTAAGTAGAAAACAAACATTTTTTGTGACCAACTTGAAACATCATCTGCTCAAAGGTTTTTTTTTTGAATAATAATTGTATAACGTTCATTAAATTGGGTATGCATGGTATCGTCTATATGATTTATATCTAAATAATAATAATAAAATAATGAAAATTTATTCAAAATTTTTAGATGAATGATGATGATCTGGGTGTATTTTTTTTTTTTATTTTGAATACAGAAGAGTGATGAGTCTCAGAGTCTGGTGCGTAAGTGTAGTAGTGATAAAAAGCAAGCAGAGGCCAGTCAGAACACGATAAGCGAGTGCGAGTACGAGTAAGCGGAGATACCGACTCGATGATACCGACGTCGGTTCATTTGCATAGGACAGACCACGAGAGCGTTAGTCGCATGGAAACAAGTGGCGCGGGGCCCCCGGGGGACGCGGGGCCTCTGATCCCAATCTCTCTCTTTCTCTCTCGGGACACACGATTGGCTACGGCACCGATTAGCTACGGGGAGTTTCGGTAGCGACGCCCGCCAGCCTCAGGGCCCGCTCCATCAGCATACATCAAGATAGAAAAAAGAGAGAAGCGAGACCTCCATCCATCCATCTATTCTTTCATTCACCGCTGGTCAAATTCACACTTCGCCATTTATTTCTATTCTCACCACGCCTTATTTCTCTTTCCCTTTTAAAAATAAAGAGCTTGGAGTTCTGGTTCCCAACCTTTTCTGAAGTGAGGAACATATTATATAAGTGATGTACTGGGAGAAATAAAACGCAGGAAATGTTTTATACCATATTTTTGCAAATAAGAATATAATCACTTGGTGATTCTTCGTCTGGTGAACGAATACTTGAAAGCCCCCCTTCCCTTCCTCTCTTCATGTAAAAGTTTAATACACCAGGCGAGGGATCGCCAAGTCACTATATTTTGCACTGGGGATGCGTTAGACCGGCCGAAATATTTGCAAAATATTATATAAAGTGTTTTCTGAGAAGTTTATGTTATTTAAATCCTTCCGGTACAACATCTTGTGTAATCAGCATCAATTCATACATCATCTTCTTTATATAAGTTCAATTTTCTTTTGATTCAACGCTTAATTAAATAAATATATATGTACTATCTGTTTCAGTCAAAAGTATCCGCTCTAGCAGTGCACCCTATCGGTGGAGAGAAACAACCACAAGGTTTAGAGAGACCAAGTGCATTTAAACTATGTAACAGTCACACAGATGCATCTATATTTGCTCATATAGAGAAAATTTTTCAAATGCCTTAATTAATTAATCTAATCTTATCAAAAGACATTAAAAAAAATAAATTAATATCATCTCTCTAATTTCTAGAAAAGGCTGAGTCAGATCTCTAGCCAATGGATAATTTTGGGTGATACAGATAGTAGTTGGCATTGAATTTCAAATCGAAGTGAGAAATCTTAAAAAAAAAATTTCTCACTTGTCACCCACTTAGTGGTATGGTCGAGGATTCCGTGGAGGGAAGCACACCGATATCCCCCGGATATGCTGGAGATTCTGGGTTCGATTCCTCGGAACCAGGGGACAGCAACAAATAATAAATTCCCCTAAATTGTTAAATATTCCCTCTCCAACGATTTTAATTAAAATTCAAAAATCAACTTATTTTTTAGATGCTCTTTCAAATGTAGATTCTCATTTTGCCCTTGAAATTTTGAAGCACACTTTACTCTTGTACTTCATAGGAAAGATAGGAGAAATGGTTGCCATGGTAACAAAATATAATTATTTTTCCATATTTATAAATTTAATTACATCTTGGGCCCACGGGGCTTGGAGTAGTTGGTAGCGTGCCTACCTTCTATACCGAACGTCGCGGGTTCCGACCCCAGGCAGTCCGATAATTTTATTTAAGGCATTTGGATACCAAATGACATAAATAAAAATGCCTGGACCCAAAATATATATATTATTAATATAACGATTATCGTCAAAGTCTTAAATGGCCTAAGTTGACGAAAAGACTGTATGAATGTGTGTGTGAATGAGAAAAAAGTTGAATGTTTAAAAAAAAAAAAAAATTACATCTTGAATTTAAATATGCTGCATTGTCGGAAAATAAATATATGTCGACACAAAAAATCTGGTGTGACAAGCACAGAAACTTTGGTAAGAGAAAGTTGTCTGCTATACGTCCAGTCACACCAGATTTTTATTTTTAATTGCATTGATATAATAGTTGGTGAATAAGCTTTTAATTTTGCGGACATATTTTTTTCATTTTTAAAATATTTTATAAAATATAATATTTGTAAATTTTCTACAAATTATTTCTTTGGCCTTTTTATAATATTTATGCATTGATCTTGTTTTTCAACTGATAAAAAAAAAACGAGTTGGAAATAAAATTTAAAATGTTTATAACACTTCTAAAGATTAACATCCAGAAAATCTTCTTCTGAATTACTGTTCTTTTTTTTATTATTTTAAATAATACATCTCCCTTGTTCTTGTTCATATTCTTCAGTTCACACTCTTAAAATATTTTAATTTATAATTAAAAGCGATATTTTATATTTTTCATTTACTTTTTTATTGCTTAACGTTTTAATGTTTCTTTTTTTTTATATGAATATAATTAAATAATTTCTCTCTATAAAAATAACAATTTAGAGAGATTGTATTTAAATTAAGTAAACGTATTAATGGTAGGCTATAATAAAAACATCCTTGATAGGTGCTGCCATCTACCGGCATTTACTTGACATTCTTTTTTGGAGAGTCCAAGTTGGTCTTACTTGTTAGTGGATCTACGTTCTTCATACTTCGATTTTTCTCGATATTTTTACCTCCTCTTATCTGTTTATATAGAGAAAGTATTGCGATCGCACAATAAATTCAAAGTCGAGATTTCGATGGAAATACACGTTCTGATTCCAAAATAGTGGCTTCTGCGAAATGAAATATTATATTATTCTGGCTCCGGAGATGTAGAAGAGTGGTCTTTTTTTCAGCTTCTAAGGCCATTTAGACTGGCCATTTCAAATGAAATAAATTATTCTCGCTTCAGACGGGAAGCCGGAAAGTCTAGGCACGAAAAAAAAATCTATTGAATTGGCTACCATTCAATAAAATAGCCTAAATTGGGACATGTTCTAAATGACCTTAGAAGACGAAAAAGACTAAACAAAAATAAATTTCACGTATTTTATCTGCTAAAAAAAATTGTTTAAACATATTATGTGGCAAAACATTTTTCAAAAGATGATAGCAGCAAATTTCTCTATATAAATTTATATCTAGGAGGTCGGCGAAACCCCAAGAAGCTGTCACTGTCGGAGATTTAGCGACATGGACTCTGGCGGCTCGTAAATTACCGGAGTAAACATTTGGCCTTGTTGTGTGCAGACACACAATGAGTCTTTTGTTTTGTTTTGGATTAGGATTTCTTTTTGTCTGAAAACGGAAAAAAAAAATTGATTTAATATGAAAATAATCCAGTCAGAGAACTTCTTCAATTTATATGCATCTTTTTCAGGTTTAATTCTTTCTGTATTATAACAAAAGATTTAAATAATTGAAGAAGCAAATAAGAGTTAAATAGAACCTACAAATTTTGATTTTTTAATAAATTTATTTAAAAAATATTTTTTTTACTAAATTTTTGAATATCTTTTGATTGAATC
This sequence comes from Euborellia annulipes, assembly GCA_023213315.1. Lineage (NCBI taxonomy): Eukaryota > Metazoa > Arthropoda > Insecta > Dermaptera > Anisolabididae > Euborellia > Euborellia annulipes. Next base: position 15,788 of record JAKCPI010008430.1, on the reverse strand, counting down.
TAAAATAAGTCGGCCAATAAAATTACAAATTAACTTACTAGACTCATGCATTTTTTTTAACCTCAAATTCAAATTAGATAAATGTAAAATTTAGAAAAGGAAAAGGATGTTCTAACCATAAATTCCTTAGGTAGACTACTTTAAAAAAAATCCTGGATGAACTTTAGCATTTTTTTAATTTAATTCCTTATGAATATATCCATTACATTATAAAGTACCTACCCATAGGCACTTGACGATTAATTGTTAGAATACAAGGTTGACTTATTCTAACAATTAATCGTCCTGAGGAGGTCGTGACTTACGACCGTTAAACGTCGATGATTAATAATTAAATAAGTTTTTTATTTAATTTCCTTGGCTCAAAGTCTCCTATACCCAATTCAAAGTCTACAGCCACTTCTCATCACTAGTTCAATAAATCTTGATTTATTTTAGATAAATAATATAATAGAAACGTTTTTGTTTTTTTTTCTGGTTTTCATGTGACACTAACCATCATAGGTCTTGGACCTTATCCCTTCAATTAAAAAACAACTTTTTGTCCCCATCCGCTACTGACGTCTATGGGCGTACCAAATGAGTTATTTATAATTATTTAGCAAACGGGGGGGTCACTGGTGTAGAGGGCTAGGGTGACAGCCTCTACAAAGAAGATCCATGTTCAAATCCTGGGCGTGCGGGATTTCTTCATTAAATAAAAATATCGATTTAATGTAAACAAATCATCAAGGCACTGAATTGGAATATTGGGTCTCACAGCTACAGCCCCTGGCAACTCTACGAGGAGAGGGAGTTGTTGTGACATCCCGTCCTATGGAAGGGACGTAAAGAAGGTTCCCTCTCAGTGATGCATTCTTCGAAAGAAGTAGGTGCTGAGGGAGTCCCTCCTCAAACTAGAACATCCTCCCTAGCATAGAAGAGGATGGATAAAAGGAACCGGATGGAGCTAAGAAATAAGGATTAGTTCACTAGCTAGAGACAAAAGCAGGAGGAGGAGTTAGAGATAGGAAATAATGTAACTTCACGGGGGTGCCGGTAGATGGCTACGGCCATAGGCCGGTTGGGTTTGAGGTGTGTGGTAATTTTTTTCGCCAACGAAAACTCAAAAACTATTTGTTCAATTGTTTTGAAATTTTGCACCCATAAACTAGGGGTAGAGGCCAAGAACTGAAAAGCTTTTGGTAAACATCGGATCATTAGGGGAGGGGGCACTAGGGGGGAGACAAATATTTTTTTCTTACATTACCTATCATTTTTTTATATATTCAGAAACTAGACTTCCTCCCGAGTAAAATGATATATAATATGTATAACATCGGACATTAGAGGGGGCTCTAGGGGGGGGGGCAATATTTTTTTCTTGAATAGTGGATGGGCAAAGTTGTGCGTTCAGCTTAGTCCGACACTATTTTTTTTTTTAATTTTTTTTAAACACTCACTTTTTCTCATTCACACTCACACTCACACACACATTCACACAGTCTTTTCGGCAACTCAGGCCATATAAGACTTTTTACGATATCCGTTATTAATAAATATACATATATGGGGTCCAGGCATTCTTATTTAAGCCATTTGGTATCCAATTGGCTTAAATAAAATCATCGGACTGCCTGGGGTCCGAACCCGCGACGTTTGGTATATGAGGTTAGCACGCTAAACTCTACGCCATGCCCCGAGGGCACACTTTATTTTAATGCATATGAAGGGAAAAGCTACTTTTAAGACAACTGACGGCTAAGCATTTTGGTTGCCTAAGTTTAAGGGTCTACTCACGAGCATATCACTGCCGCGGACTATACACAGGGAAGATTTCAATAGGGGTGTTTATTTTTTTTAATAATGGTGTTTATAAAAGAGTGAAAAGTAAGTCCCGTTAAAATATATTAATATTTGAACTTTGATTTGTACCACTCCGCTGAATTTTAGTTGGAGGGCAATTTGTTGCGTATCAAACTCTCACAGGCAAAGCCGAACTATTAGAATTCATTTCACAAATTTAGGTACTCGTCCCTTATATATTTTGTTTATATAGCTATCATGGGGTGCATAAATTAATTAGTTCGTTTTTGATTGCTCGTAGGTAGGTCTTTCACTCTTCAATCATTCTATTAGAAACTGACATATTGTAGATACACCGGAGAATTAGGTTCATCGGAGGGTTTCCATATCCCTTCCCAAGCTGATGTTTTTTTTTTTACCATGAAATATATTAATATTTAAATCTCAGTATTAAAGCATAACTGTTTTATCCTCTGGGCTATCCGCCTCTAGAGAGTTTGCTTACTTGATGGTAGGCAATCCAAATGACTTCATGTTATTTATATCGATTAATTATTGTTTCCGAGTCCTGAAATTCTTAGTAACTTTCGTAAATAAATACTTGTCAAGAAATTTTTTAAGAGAACTTTCATGAGGTTTATTTATAAAACATAAAAAACACGAGACACTTAGCTTTTTCCTTCAATTGAAGGAGAAAAATAAAGAAAGAAAAATACCCAATAAGAGAGTCTCTGAAACACAAAAGGTCCCCATTAGAGTCGCAGGCGGTCCGTCGCTTCGTCGGAAATGCCACCTTTCAACTGGTTTTTTTTCCTCTTCTTCTTCTTTTTTTCTGTTAGACAGTCTTTAGTCGTCTCGTTATGAGCAATAGTTGAGAGATGTAGGCTATTTAGAAGGTGGGCCTGTGTCACAGGTGATTCATCTCCGGATGAATATGAGAACAACATTTAAGAATAGAGGAGTCTCATTTCAATTCCGACCACAACTTGAGTCCGATTTGTTTCCTCTCTCTCTCACTCTCACCTGGACAGGAGGAGACAGAGAAGTGAGAAAAAGAAAGAAAAACGTTTGATTATTATTAATTTAAATAAATAATCCGTAGCAGAACTAATCGATCTTGGAATCTTTTAAGGGCAGGGAAATTTATCAAAATTTTAGTTGGAGGGTTAAAGAAAAAAATATGTGATCATGTTAAAAAAAAAAAAGAAAAAGAAAAATTGTTTACCTTTTATATTAATAGAATAATTATAATAACTTTGTATAAATATTGGGAGCGTATACAGAAAGAGGAAAATTATGGTAATATTATTATTATAGCTATATGTATATTTTGTATGTTTGTGACATTTTTACCCATTGGCCAAAATAAGTAGTAAAGAGAGGTAGTTAACCTCGTCCTCGCTAGTATGTGGTAGGAATTTTGTCCGAAACGTCTCCTTTTCGGCAATTGGCACCCGTACTTGCTCTCTTCCATTCCATAGTTTTTTTATAAATATTTTTTCCATTAAACTTTGTAAAAGTGAGCTGGCAAGTTATTACTTTAATTTGAAGAAATAAATGCAGTCAGGTAGTTAGTCCCCACGAAATGAAAATGTTGAGGAAACAGTTTCGGTTTTAATGAAATATAATGTCGAGATTTTGATGAATATACACGTTTTGAGGTCCCCTGAATCCAAAAAAGTGGTTTTCGCGACATGGTCTGTCTGTGTGTCTGTGAACAAAATATCTCAAGAACGAAAAGATCTAGAAGGTTGAAATTTTATATTTAAGTTAGGCACCCCCATGGGACGTGACACGAAGCTTTTGAACAAAATCAACCAAAAAGTACTAGTACTTTACTGATGCACTTTTTCAGTTTTTTTCGATTTTCTCTAAATTCGCTCCACGATTTTTTTTTTTTTAATTCAAAAATCAATTATTTTTTAGATTCTCTTTAAAATGTATATTCTCATTTTGTCATTGAAATCTTTTGAAGACCACTTTACTCTTGTACTTCATAGAAAAGATAGGAGAAATGGTTGCCATGATAACAAAATATAAATATTTTCCCATATAAATTTTACATCTTGTAAATCGAATGTACCGTACTGTCGGAAACTAAATACATGTCGACACAAAAAATCTGGTGTGACAAGCACAGAACACAACTTTCGATTACCGAAGTTAAGAGCAAGTTGTGTGCTGTGCGCCAGTCACACCAGATTTTTATTTTAAATTTTCTTAAAAATATTTTTACTAATTGAGAGAAGTGCTTAGTCATCATATTCTGTTTGTTAATTATAATTTCAAAAAAGTTTTAAGAATAGATTAGGAAATAAATCTTCAAAATAAAGAAATTAAAATATAATACCTATTATTTTTACGTATTTACCTTCTTTGCTTCATATATTTATATAAAAAAAAAATTTTATTTCTCATTTCAAGTTTGAGTTTGCAGACCATTTAATCTTTTCATATCTATCATCAAAAGATCATTTTTAAAATTATTAACTCTTCTCTCCTCTTTTTTTATCCTTTTTCCCATTTTAACTTTTTTATAGCCCGGGCTTTTATTTGTGTTAATGTTTTATACGGCGTGCGCCTTCGTCTCTTCATGGCTCATAAAGTAAACTAGGAGGCTAGCAAAGGAGGGCTCCACCCCACTACCACCGAAGGGTTCAATTAAATCTGCGCACTTCCGGATGTATTCGTCTCTGCCGGGCATTCAAGTCTAATAGCCCATGGGCACATTAGCTAAAGTCCAAGGGGACACAGAGACCCTGGGACTTCTTCACTAACCTCTCTCCATGCTTCATTAGGCTTTTTAATATAGCCACCAACAGCAGGAACTTTATCATAATTCATAATAAACAAAGAGAGTATTTTTTTATTATTCAAAATAGTTCAAACCAGTAAATATTAATTATTAAAATAAGTGACACAACTTCTCGTTTAAAGTCACAGATAATGTAAATTATCATTTGAAATAAATAAGGTCTAATTGGTCTTAGATACCGAAAAAGACCTTAAACAAAAAATAAAAGAGAAAATGTTCAAATTATTCAAAGAAGTATAACTTTCTTGAATTTATAGTTTTTTTAGTAAGTAAACTTGGAGAGATGTTTGATTTCTGGAAATTAGGCAACCCAAATGACCAACTCTAATGGAATTTTTACTTTCTCTTACCCTATATATGAAATATATAGAGAAAGAAAGTATTACTTTCTCTTATTTTTGATTTATTGCCATTCTTTTGCCATTTGAGCTCTATAGCTACTCTGAAACAATTAAAAGAAAAATTAATTAGTGAATTGATATTTTCTTTTTTTTTTACTTTTATTAATATATAGAGAGAAATTATTGCATTCATGTCAAAAAATCGATTTTGTTGGAAATACACCTAAATACTCCTAAATACAAATAATTTGTTCAAATAATCCATACTTCTTGAAATTTGTCCGTTAGTAGACTCGGAGAGATGCTCGATTCCGGGAAGTTATGCAACCAAAATGTCCAACTCTTTAAACTAAGAAATTGGTCTTTAAGCTCGATACATTTACACGTCTTATCAAAGATATAATGATTCAAACAAATTTATTTTTAACCACCAATTGGTATACAATTTATTTAAATAAATTTTCGCCCTTGGGCCATGGCTCAGTGATAGCGTCTCTGCTTCTTGTGCTAAGGGTCAAGGGTTCGCATCCCGCCTCATGCGTCGGAAATCTTTTACATTGGAATTAGCTACCAATCAAATGAAATAAATAGAGACGGGGTCTAAATGACTTCAAATGCCGAAACAGACCTTAAAAAAAATTTTCATTGGACTTCCTGACATCAAAATATTTAACAGGTGAAGAAATAATTATACAAATGAAGCGGAATAAAATAACAAATATCTAAACAACAGATCCTCAAAAATTTCCCGGAAAACGGGGGAGGCAATGGGGGGCCATTCCTTCTCATTTCTTAAATGGACGGCGTTATGCATAAAGGAACTATGCGCCATTACGATCGACAGTGAGTTAGGATCCAAAAATAATTTTTTTTACAAAAATTTCCCAAAGAGCAAAACTCCCTACCTCCTTCCCCCCCCCCCCCCATTTCATTTTTTCCAAATACACTATAGGTATACAATGACTTTAATTGAGTGAAAATAGAACGAAAAATAATCAAAACGAGATCAAGATTTTTTTTTTCTTTTAAAAAACAAAAGGTTTTTAATAAAAGAAGAGTTAAAGATATTATCTCTATCCCAGCTTAATTTTATGGAATGACTGTCTATTTAATAACAAATAATTTTCGAGATGACGTGATTTTAAACAATCAAGTTTTTTTTTTTTTTAAATCCATTTTCGCTGAAAAACTTGAAATTTCTTTTACTTTGGATATGCCGCAGTATACATATACTGTATATCGATAGCATCTCTCTAGAGCTTGTAATTACCAACCTGAAATCATTTAAATTTCATAATTAATTTATCATATAACAAAAAAAAAATTGGTTGATGAGGAGGAGTAGAGACATGCAAACATACAGTTATTATATATAAATATTTATAAATTCTTTAAGTCATAAATCTTATCACCCGACTTCAAAACAATCCTCTGAGCCTCTCATTCATGACGGACATTTTGTTTATCACAAGAGAAAAGATGATAAAATTCATTTTTTTTTCTTAAACTGCTTTCATGAGTTATTTTTTATAATTTGAAAAATAATAAAATATACTTCTCACCCAATGAAATCTCGCATCTAATTTTCCTACACGTTACATACCAAATACTAAGAAGTCAAAAACAAAAAAAATCCAAGACATAGGCAGCCAAAATTATTTCTTTTATTGTTACTAAATACTAAAAATAATAATTGCTATTTAAGGATAAAAGAGGTTCAAGAACGAAAATGCAAATAGAAGATTGGAAATATAGATCTTATATTAAGGTTGATAAAAAGGGAGAAGAGAGATTATCGATGAATAAAAATCTGGTGTGACTTGTACGCACAACCAACTTTCACCTTCGGTAATCGAAAGTTGTGTACTGTGCAATCATACCATATTTTTTTTGTGTCGAGATATTTTTAGATTCCCAAAGCACCTTAATGTCAAACATGACCACTTTCGTTAAAAATGTCAACTGCTTTAAATAAACTAAGGTTATTTGTCAAAATTTTAATATCATATTTGGATAATTTATACACAATAAATCCAAATAAATACAAAATTTTATAAAAATTGGAAAAAATATTTCTAGATGTGTAAATAGTTCCAAAGGGTACCCCATTTTGAATCTAAATTTACATGCAATTTCCAAGGATTTAACATAGGCTTTATTGAAGGAAGAGCAGAAAAATGAATTTAAAAAAACAGTAATACTACATCAGTAAAGTGTACTTCAAATGATTTTCACGAAAAATTTTAATGATATACTTTTTAAAGAGCATCTAAAAAATATTTGATTTATGAATTTTAAACAAAATCGTTATAGCCAATTTTGAGAAAATCGAGAAAAACCAACAAAGTACTTCAGTAAAGTACTAGTACTTTTTGGCCAATTGTATTTAAAAGCTTATTTTAACTGTCCGGAAGGGTATCCGACTTAAATATATAAAAAAAAAAAAAAAAAAAAAAAAATATTCCCCTCTCCTCAAAGGGGGGGGGGGGGGGGAAAAAAAAAATTTTTTAAAAAATTTTAATTTTTTTTTTTTTTTTTTTTTAGGTGAGTGGATAAATATATAATTTCATCCTCTTAGCTCATTTCCTTCCTGGTTAAAATGATGAACGAGTAGTGATCTGGACCCCCTTGCTTCGGCGATCAAATTTATTCTTGCTCACTATTTGGAAATTTTGCATTGCTCCCTACACAAAATTTCAAGATTTTAAATTTCCCTCTTTGACTCAACTTCCTTTTATTCTGGCCAATAATTTTCCTGATAGGCAGCACATACATACACACAGGGACATGAAGCGGCCTGCGCTTTATATATAATAATGATGATTTTTAGCAATAATAAATTTATTAATTATATCATTTAGAAGAGCTATCATATTACGTTTTTTTTTAAAGGAAATTCATTATTTTTGTATTCGTAAAGATTTTCTCCCCTTACCCCCAGCCACCACCTTCAAATTGATTAACTCTAGCTACTGATGGCTTGAAATAGATCCCATCTCTCTTTCTCTCTAAATAACATCTTCATAGCTGGCAAAAGGTCATTAAATAAAAAAAAAAATCGAAGATGCTCCAAATTCATTCGGCTTGATTGAACCCTCTATCCTTGATCCTTTGATGATTAATAGCATTGCTCAATGTTTGCTTGCTTCTCTTTTTCTTCTCATTCTAGGAGTATATCATTAATTCTTCTCAAAATACTATTTCAAATATATTAATGGAAGCTTCTTTCTCTCTTGTTTTCAATTATTTCTTCTCTGGTGGTCCATTACATTTGAATATCTTTAATTTATTATACTAATATTTGTTTTTTGTATTTTTTCGGTAAAAAAAAAAAATTTGATTAAATTCTTAGACTCTTTTGCAAATTAATTTTTAAAATTACTTTTTAGTCACATATTGAAACTAAATTTTTGGTGGCTCATTATCTTAAAATGTATGTATTGAGTTTTGCCTCCTCGGTGTGCGTTGACCCATTGAAAAGCATTGAAAAAACAGTTTTAGGCACGATTAGTCAATTTTTTGAGGAGTTTTGTTGACACACTTCAGCCCTGAAGATGGTCTTATATCTAACCGAAGCGTAGGCTTGATGAGACTTAATAAACGAAATAAATCTAGCTGCAATTGCTCTTTTCTTCATTCCTTGCTATATAAAACATAATACAAACAATACTTTCTCTCTCTATATATTTCATATATAGGGTACGAGAAAGTAAAAATAAAATTCTATAAAAAGTGAATAAGTTACTTCTATTAAAATACTTTAGTATATAAAGAATATAATACAAATAAATAAGTATGAAAGCAAAGGAACAATTGAGAAGACAAAAAAAATAGTAGGAATAAAATTAAATTTGTCTTAAAGGTACCCTGGTTGAAGAACTGCAGATCTTTGTGGCATCTCGGAAATTTGGATTAATTTTTATGGAATAGAATATTTATTTGAGAATTATTATAAGTTCTTATGTTTATTTATCGGTTTAAATGATAAAACAAATAAGATAAATACTTTATAATATATAGCATTTTTTTTTAATTTTAAATTTTAATTAGGATGTTATTAATAAACATAAGTAAACTAATTATGATAAACTTATGTTGTCTTATTTAAAAAATGATTTACATTTACAAATGTTTTTTTTTTCCTAAGTTTTTAAGATATTTATTTATTCAACTTGCAGAAAATTGAAATTGAAAATTTGAATTGTTAAAATATTAATAATTTAAATTAATTAATAATTGATATTTTTTCACTTTCGGCATTAACCGGTTATAGGTATACTAGATTGTTATGAAATAGCTAATATTTATTCATATAATATTTTTTTTAAACACTCACACTTTTTTCCCATACACACTCACACACACACACATGCACACAGTATTTTCGACAATTTAGGCCATATAAGACCTTAAGATACCATTTATTTATGAATATATCCATGCATTTATTTGCCAGTGGGAAGGCAGGGCCTAACCCGGCGGATGCCTAGATGCCCCTTTTTGATTTCCAAAATTCCAAAAAAAAAAAGGCCAAGTGGTTCAATCTTAGCTTATATATTATTTTACTGAACATCCTTTCGTATTTTTTTATGTGGACTTTTATTTAAAGAATGCGTTAAATTAATTTAATAATATGTTTATTTGCATATATTAATAAAAAAAAATTTCACAAGATAATTATAAAATAGAGAAGAGTGTCCGTCCCGCCGTAGGGTAATTAATTAAAAAAAAAAAAAAATCAGAGCTACTTGTACGCCCATATACTCATGATATAGCTTATTTATTTACTTTTCCTGATTTATTTATTGATTTATTTCAGTATAAAATGTAAAATTTCATAGCTCCCATTTTAAATGAATATTTGATTTATTACATACTGCTTTAATTTGAATTAGGAATAAGTTATGTTTTTTTTAATCCTTATTTAAAATACATAAATACAACAAAATGTATACGATTAAAGTTTAGAAAATTTTAAATTATAATTAAATGAATCCGTTAAAAAAAGTATTCAAATAAAATAAAAAAAATTCTTTAATGCGTTATTTACATAATAAAAGATATAAATATATTAATTATTACTAAAACAAACAATTCATGACTAACTATAATTCATGCCTACAGTATGTCTTTTATTCAGGAATTAAGATTAGAATCTAAATTTCAAAGTTTTATTTTTATTTATCCTTTAAAATATTTTCTCCACTTGTAAAGTCAAACAAGTGAATTCTAGTAGGCTATTTTTATTCATTTAAAATAACGTTTCGGTATTCCTCATAATGTATAGATGCGAGATAAACATTTTTTTTTTTTATTTAAGATCTTTCTCGGCATCTAGGAAGCCATTTAGACTCGGCCCTATTTATTTCAATGGATCGTTAACCAATTCATTTGAAGTAAATTTTTGTCGTTTGCTTTAGGAAGCGAACCCCTCACCCCTATCCATAGGAGCCTGAACTGGGGGGGGGGCAAGGGTTTGCTCCCCCTGGCATCCTATAGGGGGGCAGAAATATGTCTTCTTTTATTTCATTTATTTTTAAAAATGATATATTTTTACTTTTGAAAAATAAAATCTTCTAAATTAAAAAAAATTAAAAGAGTAAGAAATTAATTTTTTTCCAAATTTTTTCCAAAAATTTTTTATAAAATCACTACCAAATTTTTTAAAATTTTAATTTTATTAAAATTGTGATTTTTTTAAATTTTTAAAGTTTTAGAGTAGATTTGTTTTTGTTTTATACTATTTGAACATATTAAATTATTTTAATTTTCTAAAAAAACTTTTTTGCCTCCCCCTGATTCAAATTAGTTCCGGCGCCCCTGCCCCATCACAAGATGCGAATACTTTAATAACGACAAAACTGGATTAAAATGATAAAAAAAAAATATAAAGTCCTTAATTTTTCCATAAAACCATCAAAATTCAAAAAGACGCTCATTTTATGTCAAATTTTGTAAATGGAATTTATAACCTTATTTAAATAATCACATAATCAGTTTAAAAGTCGTATATTTAAAATATTCTTACCAGTATAAAAATTCGTGGGAAAGACCAGGCCCATGGGCGTAATTAGAGAATTAGGCTGGGGGGGGGGGCATGGGACCAGCTATCCTCCGGGGGGCCTGGAAAGCCCCATATTTTCTCAATTTTTCTTGGGGCAGGGAGCTTTCTGGCCCCCCACCTAGTTACGCCCATGACCAGGTCTTTAAAAGGTACCGGTATATAAATGTGAGTATTTTGGAACGAGGGGGGCCGTGACTCAAGAATCCTCCAGCTACGCCATTAGAGGCAAAATTTTTAATCCCTTAAGTCTAAAACTGATTCCAGGTTGTAGGAAATGGATATTTTAAATAAGAAAAATAAGAAAAAAAATTATTTGATCTTATTTTTTTATTAAATCCACTGGTTTGAGATCCTATTAGTATTTTAAATTCCCGAATAGTGCTTCATAATTAATTTAATAATTTATTTGAAACCCACATCGCAATCCTTAAATTTAATAATTTATTGACAATCAGTCAGTTTCTTTCTTCCATTTGAACAAGATGTAACATCAAAATTTCATTACTGTGCTTCATGTAGTGCAGGTAATATAATAGGCAGGGCCGTAGCCAGAGCTTCGGGCTTTCAAACACCTACATTCCCGGGATCCTAAAATAAATAAATAAATAAAAATATATAAAGAGAAATAGTGTTAAAAAATTACACACTGTTAGAAATTATTATATAAAATATTCTATTATTACAATATTCTAATCTATTTATTTTGGGGAATCAATCGGGTCGTTCAAACTTCTCACCCTTCCTCCCTTAAAAAAATAAATATGAGCCCACTAATAGCAATGCTATTTGTTTTTCTAAAACTATTAAAATATTTTAAAAAATTTGTTTTATTATTCTAGCCTGATTGTGTTGAGCGAGTGTGGGGACAGGACAATATCCTGATTAGCATGGCGAATGATGTGCCTGTCGTGTCGTCAGTCCCCCTGGCTACGCACGTGTCTTCCCGGTCGGCAGAAGCGATCTACGCTCTTCTTCGGAGCCAAAGGTCACAAACAGCCTTTTGCTTTTCATGTTCATGTTAATGCTCTCTGTTCCCAAGCTGTTTGTCTACATGGATTGAAAAACAAACTCTTCACTTAAAACGACTACATGGAAAACATATTTGGAAATCAAACGATACACCCCGGAGGGTCTTCAGGTTTTGACAACTTGTGTGACTTTATATATGAAGGTATAAACAAGAATACCTAATAACTTCACTAATTTTTTTTCAATGAAGTTTTAATTATATTAATTTTAAAGAATGAATGAATAATGTCTTTAAATAAATTTTATTTTCTAATGAAAATAGGCTTGCTTGAATTTTATTATAATATAATTTAAAACAGGGGTCGGCAACCTGTGGGCAACATGCGGCTTTCTAAGGAATAAAAATTGGATGAAAATTTTTGTAATCGCTTTCCAAATTTTATTATGCCATGGAAACTGACACAAATATTTGAAAATCCCATTAAGTTTGAAGGTACCCGAATATTTCCATTTACATTTGGAACTATTGATTAGCAGGCAAATAATGTTTACAAAGATAATTTTTTTTTTTTTTTTAAATTTTTAGTTTGAATTTGCTGATGGGGCTAAAAAATCTAGTTACGCTACTGGACCAGTCTGAAAATATTTATGTTCAATTTGGTCTATTAGTTTACTTGTAAAAGGTTGCTGACCTCTGATCTAAAATATTAAGGGGAAACAGAAACGGGAGCGAAGGTGTTACGCATGATTTTCTCGATAAGAGTCATAAAAAGTATGCCCAAAATATCAAGTAATTCAAAAATTTGCCAAGAGATGTCAGAATGGTAGTTAATAATATTTAATGCATTTGGTTGATTTTCATTGATCTTTTAACAATAAATACTTTATAAATGTTATTATATATTATCTATCCTTTATAAAAGCATAAAAATATATAAATATAGGCCGATATAGGCCAAAAGGGGATCAGCTGTTAGACTAGCCTGCCATCTATTGCAAGAATGCTGAACTAATTTGACAGTTTATTTTTAAATAAATCATCTAAGCTTATTTTAAAAATTTCTTAATTAATATGTGATTAATAATAACAATAAATTCATTTTTAAATTTAAAAAAAAATTAAAGATTGTTGGGATTGATTGTTTTTTTGTATTTGCTTGATAACAAAAAAATTAATTTCCTTAATTTTTTAATAAGTCATTAAAAAAATTATAGCTCGATGTCCCAATAATCTCTTATGAATTTAATTCATTTAAAAAAAAACCGCATTGAAAAATTCCTTATATTAGTCTAGTTTTTTTAAAGTACGTTTAGACGTCGCTCCTGAACCCCCTTAAAAGTAGCCTACAGTTTTTCAGAGTAAGATCTTATTAATTTAATCTAATTAATTTGACCAATATTATTGCTATTAATTTTAATAAAATACAGCATTTTTAGAACTTTTTAGAAGGCGAAGAGTTTTATAATTTTGTATTATTATTTTTTGGAAAACAAATTAGCAAATAGATCGCTCTAGAGAGCAGTGATTGTTTAACAACAAAAAAAATTTTCTCCTCCTTAAAGTTAAAGTTTTTAATTTAATTTGAACTCATTCCTTGAGCTTCTGTGTTTAAAAATCTTGCCATAGAGCCCACCTAACTGGACGAGTAAAAAATTTTTTATAAAAAGTGCGAGTGAAGTGTAAGTGAAGTGGTGGCCATATCCTAACCCCCAGTGGGAGGTTAATGGCCGAGGGCACGAACTCATGGGCCTTAGGGCCTCAAGAAACTGCCCTAATTGTGAACTCTTTAAATATATTAAATGACAATGAGGATGAAGAAATGGATTATACTCGATATAAGAGGAAAAATGAAAAAGAAACCAGCAGTGAACATCAAAATATTAAAAAGAAGACAACTATAACAAACACACTATCAACCCCTCACACTTCTTTGCCCCCTGAACCCACTTCTCTGGGCTCTGAGAATACGTCTCAGTCATTTATAAATTGTTTACAACAAAGCAACCCGGCATCTAATGATTTTTCGCAAATGATTGCTTCTCAAGACTCTATTCGTCAAGAGTCACGTAAGTCGTTCTATGAGGTATGTAAAAATAATCTATTTGATGAAAAAGATTATGGGCCTTACGCTCTCTTTGTCGATATCTTAGAAAATAAGGAAGATAAGATACGCCACCCAATGGCAATTGGTAAAATTATTAGGGATAATGATTTTGAAATATATAAAAATATCCGCTATATAAAAAAAATAGGCAGAGACAGATTCAAGGTTGAATTAGCTGATTTCAAGCTAGCTAATAGGCTCATAACTAAAGAATTTTGGGTAAATAATAATTTAGGATGTTATATCCCTAACTTTCTTCTTTATAGGCAGGGCATTGCTAGGGATGTGGACTGCACTTTGTCTGAAGAAGATATATTAAGTTCAATTGTCTCAGATAAAGAAATTATTAAAGTTAAAAGAATTATTAATAAAAAACAAGGGCAGATTAGACCCCTGCCACTAGTCATTCTCACTTTCAGGGCGCAAATGCTTCCCACACATATCTACCTGTTAGGAGTACATTGCTCGGTCGAACCTTACATACAAAGGTCAGTGCAGTGTTTCTTTTGTTTTAAATTTGGCCACACTAGTTTAAAATGTAGGCGGAAAGATCCGGTTTGTGAACTATGTTCTTCAGATAAGCACAAAATGGATGAATGTAGGTGTACAGTAAATGAAGTGAAATGTATCAACTGCCAGGGTAATCACAGGGCTACCAACCCAGATTGCCCAGAATTTGCAAAGCAAAGGAAAATTAAAGAATATATGGCCAATAAAAATGTTTCCTTTAAAGAAGCTAGTATAGCTTGGACGGAGGAAACTAAGGATAAGGAAAAGGATATTGATTCCTATGCAAATGTGATTAAGTCTTATCCCCCGCCAGTAACAGATGTAAACTTCCCATCCCTGTCTCAAAAATTTAATGAAGGTCAAAAAAAAACATTAGACAAAATAAATTGCCCTTACGAAAGACTCCCATGTATCAAAAGGCTATAAATTCCTCAAATTTACTCAACCTTCCGGAAAGGCCAATTTTAAGCAGTTCTACTTACCAAAGTAATTTACAAAGTAGTATTAATTTTAATCTAAATCAGATTATAATTGAAATTATTAAAAAAATAATTTCAACTGTATTCCCCCTCTTTGCAATTTAACGAGTTATCGTCAGAACACATATTAATGATAAATGATATAATAAAAAATTACACTAAATTAACTCCTACTGAAGGTGAAGTCCCCCATCTTATAAATATATAATTAAGGCCCCACCCAGCTTAACCCTAAAAAGATAAAAGAACCTCTCCTAGCCTCTTCGATATAATATTTCACTGGTAAGAGCTACTTCAGGTAACATTAACATTAAATAAAATTCACTCCAAATACTAGGCACAAAAGTTTCACAATTCTCCAATGGAATGCTAGGAGTGTGGCGGGGAAATAAGGGTAGCCTAGAACTGGATGCTATGGGAAAAAAATATAAGCATCGCAGCCATATCAGAGACAAGGCTACGACCTGATCATGAATTTAATATCAAAGGGTATTTTACAGTAAGAGCCGATCGATCAGAAAGTAGAGGTGGTGGCGTAATGATCTTGATAAAAATAACTTGGATTTTAACGAGGTACTCATGAATTAACAACCAACTAATAATATCACAAATTTGCGGCATTAGATTAACAAAATGCAAGATAGGGTCCAAAACTAACCATTTTGTCCTGTTACTTCAAACCAGGGGCATTTTATGACATCTAGTGAATGGGATCCAGAT